>JAJONR010008985.1:0-21425 GCA_029582245.1 Solanum etuberosum
TAACCACAATGGTACACACAAAACCTCACATCCTAAAACAAGTGAACATTGTTGATCCATAAATTACTTGTACTTAATCAGAAGATGAGCCTTCTAAATAGATTTCCAGTCTCTCGCCAAATAGAAGTTTAGAAGTCGTTAATGAACGCCACCACATATATCCAAATCAAAAGAATGACTTCTTAAACCATTGACAAAACCTTTGTGGAACCCCAACAAAACAAAGGTATTAAAAAGTGATTAGAATGAAAGAAAGTAGTCTTGCTCACAATGTAGAACATTACCATAACCCAGAACTCAAAAAATGATAGCTAAACACTAGGAAGTTCATAAATGGGAACTATACCCAATGTTGGCGAAATGAACCAATAATCAACAAAGTGGACATCCTTGTTCAAAAGTTACTTACTTCTCTTCGCTGGTTGTCAATAGAACATATGTGTATTACATAATAGTCCCCACAAACCCCAAAAAAGGTTCCACAGAAAACGTGTGGCCAAGATATCGCCATACTTATAATATTCTAAACTACTCACCTTCTAACCTCCAAAACACAGACACAATTACCAATTCTAAACACCAAGCCTACCACAAAGAAACAAATTAGGAAGACAAAAAGAGGACAAACCTCAACCTTGCCACAAAGGAACAAGAAATATGATTTAGGCAAGGGAAAGAATCGGCGAAAGTAATTTTGAGCCAAACCATCCAAAGATCACACCTTCCATCACACCACTCTCTCAACAACTAACGTCATAATAAATAACCAGGGAACAATGAGTGACAAACGTATTCGGCATAGATAATCTAGTAAGAATAACAGAAAAAATAACTTTCCTGAGAAATATAGTTAAGCACAGAGGCACAAGTTATTACTCCACAACTAGTCCAAACATAGAAACAATGCCAAGACTATTCACTACTAAATGAAATATCCTAGAGGGGGATATACATAGACACATAACACAAAATAGGGATTTCACAAAAAATAACAAGTGGACAAGAAGACAAATAGGAATGTATGGGAATAAAAACCCCAATTCCACACCCCATAAGCAATCAAGGGGTAAATGAAATATGATGCGACACTTATACTATCGATATCTGGAACCTCAACCCATGGACTGCCTATAAGAGAATTTAATGGAACGTGTCTGACCCGTAATTGAACATATACATCGCTAATAACAATACTAGGGGAACATCTTCTAACACTCCGGGGACCTACCCTAGCTGACTTTACCAAGACCCTAGGGGCCTGAAACTATTGACCATGTAGTATCAAAGGTCGACTTAATGAAAATCCTTAGCAAAGTTGTCGTACTTGCAAGAATCATAAGACTTCCAACAGAAAACAATATGCTAAGATGGCCCAATGAAAATGGAATATACCCAGAACCTGAATATCCAAAATCAAAAGACTAAGAAATTTGTCGTGAACACTATCAACTCTAGGTATCGTAACTTGCCACAGTATAACTGTTTTAAAGAAAAAAGAAATGATTGACTTGTTTTCGAAAATAAATCAACTTTAACTTAGTTTTGAAAAAATCGATTTCTCGAAAGAGAGTCGCCACTTAATTTTTGAAAGAAATTAAGAAAACTTAAAAATTTTAAACGATTTAAACAGATTAAAATCATTTAAAATCCAAAGGGATTCGGAGTGTAATTTACACTTCGAGAAGGGATTAGGCATTCGAAGTGCCCGCTAACGTGCGGTTGACCAATGACTTGACTAAAACATTTGACTAACTTGAAGAATTAACTAAGTTAGAAAACCTATTTATTATTATTATTATTTTTTTTATTTTTTTTTTATTTTTTTTTATTTTTTTTTAAAGGAAATAAACTAAAGGGATCTTTTAAGGGAGAACTTATATGTTGACAAAACAACTAATAAAATAAGAAGTAAATATAAATACTTCAATTTTGATCATAAAAAATAAAGAAATGATTTTTCTTTTGGGAATTTAATTAAATACAAACCAAAACAAATAAAAGGTTAGAGTTAAACAAATCGAATAAATAAATAAATATAATCCAGTAAAGAAGGAAATAAAGGACTTGGGCCTCAAAAAACATTTCCAGCTGCTGGACCTTTCTTTTGGGCTTTCTTGAGCCCAATTTCGCCTAAACCTGTATATTCTGCGTATATTGAGTGTATATCATCGTATAGGACTTGTATTTGACCCATTTTGGGTTTTCTGAAACCTGTATTTTCATATTTTTTACCTTTACTCCTGTATTTTGACGCCTTGGACCTGTATATCAATATTTTTGTTTGTATAACAGTGTATACAGCACGTATACTGATGTATACAAGTTGTATTTCGGCCTGTTTCGGACTTTCCGGAACCTGCATTTTTTAGTTTCGGCCCTGTACTCCTGTATTACGAAATTGAGCTTTTTATATCATTATATAATAAGTGTATATGTGCTGTTTTCAGCTTTCCGGGACTTGTAATTTTTAATTTCCAGCTCTTGATCCACTGATGAAAAGCTAACTTGAGAGGAGAGCCGTTTGGGCCTCCATGGCCCACTTTTCAAGATGCAAAAGAGATTGGAACAGAGTCCAGTGGGCTCACACAAAAGAATATGTAGAGAAGAAAATTAGCAAGTGAGAGATAAAGATTAACTCAAAATTTGAAAGACATAAACAAATATTAAACTTATCCTACAAAGCTTCTCTCAAGTCACTAACAAATTAAAAAGAAAAGTCTTGTAAAAATACTACATTCAGAATTGAAGTAAAGAAAAGAAAAATGAGATGTGACAGTGCCATTTCTAACAAAGGAAAATACAAGAAACAAGACCAAACCACCTGATGAAGCTATACAGTAAAATATTCGACTTTACATTCACACTCAAATCTACTGTAAAGACCATCCTTTTGGTATATTTAGAATAAACAGATTTTTCTAGATATGATTTCTAGAATTTTCCTATGTTGCTTATATAGTTTACTCTCTCACAATCATACATTGAATATTTTTAGTAAAGATACAATGAATAATAATTGATTATTAAGAAACAATGAATATTATGTATATGAATTTTATTTTTACAATGAATCTTTGAATTCTTCAATTTACTTTACAATGAATCATTTAACAAAAAAATATATTTCAATGAATCATATACTTACATTGTACTTTATGTATAATGAATTTAGTATTTATATGAATTCAATAAATAGAATATATAATTTAGTAATATACAATTATTTTGATATATTTATTGTATTCTATGTATAATAAATTTATTTTTTACTTGAATTCAATAAATATGATACATAAATTAGTAAGATACAATGATTTCGATGTAATCATAATTAACCTTCGTTGAATCTCAAAATACTGTCTAAATTAATAAATATTAATTTATCAATTAAATAATATCTCTACAAAAATAATACTCCCTCCTACCCATTTTATATAAGTTAATTTGACTCGAAATGGAGTTTAAGAAAGAAAAGAAGACTTTTAAAACTTGTGGTCTAAAATAAGTTATAGAAATTTGTATGGTTATAAATTATTTTATTAAGGGTAAAATGGACATTTTAAAATTAAATGTTTACTTAATATAGAAATGTGTTATTATTTTTGAGACGGACTAAAAAAAAAAAAAAAATATAAACTAAGACAAACGGAATAATATTTTATAATCTCACATATATTAATTACCGTATTTATTTATTATTTTGCTAGAAGAGATTAAGAAAAATGGCAGGCATGTTGATATAAACAGTTATCGTTACTTTTTGTTTTTCCTATTATTTTTTATTTAAAATTACCTGGCCATCTATAATTGTTTACAACCAAATTAAATCAATGTCACTAAATACTAGGATGGACATTTGGCATGAGTCTACCACTGTAACGCCTCGGACTTTGAAAAGGGCTAAAGAGAGGTACGTGCAAGTCACCCATCAATTTTTAGTTTTGGGTCACTTTCAAACGATCATATCTCTTAACACATAAAGAATTAGGTGGACCATGAACTATCAAATTAAAGATCTTCGAATTCTCTTTCCAACGCCGTCAAGTTTGCTTAATTTCAAGCTCGTAGTGAAAAGTTATGCCCGTTTTAGTGAAGCCTTTCTTTTAAGGCACGTCAATCGTTTTAGAGGGGTAGTTTGGTCTTTTATCATCCCCTCGAAGCCTAGTCACGCTTTTCTTCACCCAATTAAGGGTATAATCAGTGTTAAACCATCTTTTCACGTTCTTTAACACTTGGAGAAATTAGAGCAAGGTTCCAAGAGGAAAAAAAACTAGGTTTCAAGCGTTCTTCAAGATTCCATTGATTTTCGCCAAGAACCTGTTGTAAATCTTACGGAAAATACCTTCATCACGAACACTTGCACATAATTCACCAAAGCTTATACTTCACAACAAAATCTTATAGGAAATTCTCATAGCTTTAGGCGTGTCGAAAGACAGTTTCCTTAAGGATATTTTGTCTGTATCCCCCAGGATTCAACAAGCTTTTCTACTATAAAACTAGGAGCCAGAAACTAACAAAGATTCAAAGAACAAAATCCAGCACACCAATAGACTATAGAAGGAAAGATTTACTCTCTGATATGTATCGTATTTTCTGCTTCTTTGTGATAGAGGAAGACCAGATATATATGGTAACATACAATAAGCTAAAGCCTCCAACGGATAGATAAGGGGATTAATGTCAATAATGAAGAGTCAATGCTGATAATAAACCAGCTAATGGCAAGAAAAGTTTTGTAGCAAAGAGTTTAAGGACTATTATGAGGAGTAATAGCTAGTTAAGGCAATTTAAGGAGAGGAAATATTTAGGACATAAAATAATAAACCAACTAACGGCAAAAAGAGTTTTGTAGCAAGAGTTTAAGGACTATTATGAGGAGTAATAGCTAGTTAAGGCTATTTAAGGAGAGGAAATATTTAGGACATAAAATAATATTCTCTTCCAAATATAATAGGAGATAAGATAATTCTTTTTGAGATGAATAATAATATTTTTCCAATCGAACATTTGTTCTTTCAGGTATGTAAGGCTTCTCACAGTGTTGGACTTGTTCGTCATCGCGCCCTACATCTCAATTTAGTCAAGAAATCGTTATATCTAAAGGATCCACCCGTAGTTCTTGATATTGAATTCAGTTCTTTAACAATTGAGGTTTTGATTCTTTTGTTTTATGAATCTTATAGTATTGTTCATGCTTAGTATCACATGAACCCTATTGATTTAGTAAAGTTATTTTTTCTAAAGGAATTGTGTGAAAGTTCTCATGTCTTAGTTTTGGATTTGAGGAACAAGAAGAGTTTAGGAACAATTCCCCAATTCTAAACTAATTTGGGGTCCTAATTTTAGCTTGAAAATTCGTCGGGGTGCTGGGGAGGGTCCTGGGGAGGCGCGCCATGAAGGCGCCAAGACTGGCCCCAGAAGTTTGGGGCTTGGTGCCCCGTGCTAGCAGTGTGCGCCAGACCACTACCAGTAGTTTGGGGCATGGCGCCCCGCGCCAGCAGTACGCCCCAGACCACTGCCAGTAGTTTGGTGCCTGGCACCCCGCGCCAGGGGTCGCTGGGCCAATCTCTCCTTGTTTCATACGATGCGTATTCCTTTAAGTTGTGGCCACGCTTTCCTTCTCTGTATTAGATCCTATAGGCTCCATTTACCTTTGAAAATTTCTGCATATCCTAATCACATGTCTTAATGCACATTCAAAACTAAAGTGAGTTTAAGAGAAAAGTTCAAGAGCTTTTATTGAGTAGATTCGTTCATGTCTATATTTCAGCATGAACCCTATTATTTGAGTATTCATTGAGTTATTATTGAGAATCTTTTTAACCGAAAAATTATCTTAAATTGATTTTCTGAGAAAGCAAATAGGAGTTTTGAGGAAAGTTTAAAGAGACATTTTGACTAAAGTTTAAGGAAACTATTGATCCCCAAATTTATCATTTTTACATTAAGAAAAGAGAAATTTTGATTTCTAAACGAGTAATGAGTTCAGAGTTATTTTAGAGCAGTTACCTCTTTTAAGAGGAAATTTTTAGCAATTACCTCAAATTGAGAAAGAGCATGTTTTATACATTTGAGCATGAGTATATAGTATTGGGAGTAGTATAGAACACCGATATGGGAATAAGTTCAGACAACTCACATTCCTCATAAACAATGTAGCCAACATGGGTAAAGGATCATACTTTTTAGATGATTCCTTATTGCTTTCGATCAGGTATTTAGTGGATCCACTTAGTGTTCTATACCTTGGCAAGGTATAGGACAGCTCTAGCAGCGTGGGCGAGACGCTATAACATCACATAGCTCATAGTGATGATTTTCGGTTAGAGAATCTCCCAAATAAGAGTAAAGAGTAACTTATTGTATTTTTATATACATCCTTGAGTTAGTATATTTTATTTATGAAGCTTTAAACATTTCATATGTTGTTATTGCTTTTGTATTGAGTTGAGTTGAGGTGAGTATTATTCCAGTCTTATCAGCTTAATTATCTATGCATTCAGTTTTCTTTACATATTCATACATTCAATCTACTGATGTCATTCGACCTACATCTTATTATGATGCATATACAGGTGTTCAGGGTCATCAGCAGGCGCTTCGTTGAGATCACTCGCCCTCCAGTTAGCTTTGGTGAGCTTCCTTGCTTTCCGGAGAGTTTCATGTTATTTTCTTGTTATTGTTGAGTTGCTGTGGGTCTTGTCCCGACATTTATCCTAGTAGTAGAGGCTTCATAGATAGTTATAGTTGATGAGTCTCTCAGTATGTTCCTTTCTGTTTTGAGATCTTGAGACTATTACTTATATTTTATTAAGTATTTCCAGACATTTATTTGAATTGAGTTTAATTGAGACAGTTGAGTTTAATTATGCATTTGAAGTTCCCTATTTGTTTGAGTAAGTCTTCCGCTAAGTAGTCAGCTAGGCTAGAGTTTGCTTGGGGACCAACGATGGTTCTCGAGTACCGGCCGCGTCCAGGGTGCAGACTCGGGGCGTGACAACCACTCTATTAAACAATATTGGACATTTTCTAAATGGAGGGGATCTCTTTCCGACCACAAAAAATTTGACGTGAGGTATGACCGGGAGAAAAATATTCTTACTAAGGAAAATTAGTATACGTTTCCACGCGATGTGCGGAAAATATTGAATTTTTAAAAAAAAAATTATTCTCTTATTTACTTGATTATACTAAGTTTGTTTTTATTATTTTGTCAATTGAAAATTTTAATTCATTTGATCCATGATTATTCATTAAAACTTAGAAAGCTATCAAGGAAGAATTTTCTTTTCTTCATCATAAATTACCTCAAGACTCTATGGCTTATGTATAATAAGATTCAAAGTTGGTTGATAAATCGATAAAATTACTTATTAGGATAAGTGAATAAGTTGTTCTAAATTTGTTGAATAGAAAATTATTTATTACTTAATATTAACGAATGACATATTGTTTGTTTAATTTTAAACTCAATGTTAGTAATTAGTATGATTAAAATATAAACATCAACAGTAGATAAATTTTTACCATTCAAATTTCTTTAACAACTACATTCAGTTATACATAATGTTGGAACTCCTTCTATTATCATAAACTAGTATACCTATCCATGCGTTGCGCGGTTCATTAATAAACGTAATCATAACTATATATTTATTGAGTAATTTCAAAATTTTAATTATTGAAAAATGATATTACAAAGTTTATATGAGAGAATATTAAAATGGTTAGCACATCAACATCAACATCAACATGTATTTAATAAAATACTTTATGAAAATAAATCAATATAAGCTTAGTTCTTTATCTAAACTTGTGTATAATAATTTTTAAAATTATGTTATTTATTTGTTTTTCAAATTAATCAAAATCATAAATGCGCGCACACATTCCCTATTATCCTCTTGTTATCATTTTTTTATTATAATACTTTTTATTAATTTATTCAGGTAGTGTTTTACCTTAATTTAAATCATGATTTGAACAATTTATATTTTGTTTTCAATATGATATATTTAATTTTAATTATTGATATTAATATATATTATTACTCAATATTTATTAAGATTTCATCTGAAGAAAAAAAAAATGATAAAACATGAGGTTTTCAATAAATAAAATCTCCCAAAATTTGGAGCCAACAAATTTAACTTATAAAAAAATTATTTATTCTCCTAAGTTTTCACACCTCACTTGAATTTAAGTAAAGCTAATAGATAATTATTGCAATTTTCTAGTCTATAAATTTTAAAAATAATAGAATAAATCATATTATATCCCGTATGTTAACAAAATATAACATTAAAATAATTTAATTTTAAAATAAATTATATATATTTACAATATATATATATTTACAATATATATATATTTACAATATATATATATATCCAATATGTTAACAAAATATAAAATTGAAATAATTTAATTTTAAATTTAGAATTAGAATTAGAATTTAGTGTAAGACTCTTTAATTAAAATTTGAATTTCATATTGTCAATTTTCACATTTGAAATTTGTATGTGTGTAATATATGTATTTGTTGAATTGGAATTTTGAGAACTAATATTTGTTGAATTGGAATTGACATTTTAAGTTAGTATTAATTGAGATTGTATGCATAGTTAAATTTGATGAAAATATAATTTTATAACTACTTAAAACTGCTCATTTTTTATTTTATTTTTTTAAAACACTAATTGACAGTTTTAAAATTCAGCATAAATTTGTCGCATAAATAAAATATTTCTCAGTATTAATAATTGATAAGAATAAATAGCATGTGCTATTTTATTTGAAAATTCCTTTGGCTTCTTGATAAGAGTAAGATGTAAATATGAGCAAAAATTGAAGAATATTTTTGTGACTTTCTTAAATTTTGAAAAATTTACTTATTTTGAATTATAAAAAAAAATTTAACAATTCAACTATTTTAAAATGGAGTGAAAATCATACTCAATAATATAAAACAAAAAACACTCATTGTAACAACATAATTGAAAAATATAAAAAATACATTGATTATGAGAGTTTTAAATCATAATTTCTTTCTTTATCATCTTTTTTCTCTGCATAGTACCCAAAAGAAAAAACAATATACAACCTTTTAACGAAATTATCTTCTTGGAAACTTCTTTTGTACGTGTCTTTTTTTTTTCCTTCCAACTTCTTCTTGCTAAGTAAGAGTAATAGATAAAACAAATCTTTCCCAATGAGGCAATGACTAAATTTTTTGAAAACTTTTAAAATTACTAACCATTTTCAAAATTGTAAGTATTATATTTAAACTTTAAATTTTAAAACTAATTAATCATTCTTAATCAAAATGTAAACAATTCTATTTATTTTTAACAAATTCAGATAATCACAAACACACGCAATTTTATCTCTCTCCCCCCCCCCCCTCTCTCTCTCTCTATATATATATATATTCTCAACTATCTCTGTTAGTATGATCCAACGATTCTTATTACAGTCATAAAATACATGAATGAGTATATCTAATAAATAAAAAATGATTAGAGTGTAAAAAACAAATTAAATAGACACAACACAAATACTAAATTTTCAAGTATAAGAATTATTAAATTTAATACTTGAATTTTGTGTGAAGAAAAAAAAGCAAATAGACTGAAAAAAAGCATAATGATCATAATCTGAAGTTGCATATGTATGAATAAGTATAAAAAGGTATAAAAAAACTACAAAAATTTAAAAGTAATGAAGTTATACAACATGTAATTAACTTTGATTATTTAAAATATAATATATTTTAAAAAGTTAAAAAATTAAAAAGTAGCGGAATTATATAACATGTAATTAACTTCTTGATTATTTAACATATAAAATATTTAATTTATAGAATGTACGTATATGTATATATTTTCTTAAGTAAATAAAGGAAAGATACTTAATAACTTCTTCAAGAAAAGTTTATAATTTCATAAAGCATGTAACTTAGATAAAACTTAGTGCATTTCTGATTGACTTTTAAAAAAAACATTCAAGCACATTGAATTTTTTTTAAAATATTCAACCTAAAGTGAATTGATATTCAATGTTAAAAATAAAAAAAAAACATTCATAGTCACAACATAACAAAAAATATATAAATACATTCGTTTTGAAAGTTTTCAATTTCTTTCCTGATGATTTATTTATCATTTTCCCTAAGTATTGTACCTTAAAAAACAACAATATATATTTCTAAATAGGAAGAAAAAGCATAGATGTTCCAAAAAGTGATTTTTTCCCCGACAATTACCACAAATATTGTTCAATATTGCAGATTATTTGCAACAAACTCCTCTTGCTTGAGATATGGATTGCTCACTCAAATAATTTAACTCTTCTTGATTTCTCTCAATTTTCTTTTGACTGACTTGATTATGCTCATATATTTGTGTCCTCTTTTTTAAAGGGGTAAAAAATGTTTTTTGGAAACAGTTACATTGAATGGGGAGAGAATAATCCGTTTGAATATTTAATCACTAACGGCTCCTTTTATTTCGGAATAGAAGTGAAAAGTTAACGTGCAGTTAGAATACTTTTTGATTTCTTTTTTTCATTATTTATAAATGTGCAGTTATTTAAAAATTCCAGATTTATAATCTTTTATAAATTGAACGTAACTACTTATGTTTTAAAAACGTAACTAATTATTGCAATTCCTAAATTTTAGCATCACTATCTTAAACATTTATCCTAAAAAAAATATTTCAAATTTTTCTAAAATCTATTTTTAACTGACCTTCACGTAGTCACGTTACTTTTTTTTTTATATTTTATATTTTTTTGTCTTTCATTTAAAAAATGGCATTTCTATTTTGAAATTTAATTTAAATATATATTTTTTAGATAATGCTTGATAGGTCCACAAAATTAGGCTCAATATTTTTTTAAATTAAGATATTTAAAAGGATAATACTTGATGGTTCCACAAAATTAGATAATGCTTGTAGTTCCACAAAATTAGGCTCAAAAACTAAATTTCAAAGTTTAAATTTTTTATTTTAAATTTGAAACCCACAAAAAATTAGCATTTCTAATTTGAAATTTAATTTAAATATATATTTTTTATGTTGACATTTTTCATTAATAAAAATTTTAAAAATTTTAAAATGGTTATATCACATTAATTTAAGCAAATCTATAAATAAATTTAATATTTATAAATTTAATATTTTTAATTTCGAATTTAACATAATTACAAAAAATATATAAATTTGTTTTTTTTTCACTAACCACATTACTTGTTTATATTTTTTCATTATTATTAAATAAATAAATGTGCATTTATATAAATTATTTTTTTACCTAACCACGTTGCTTGTTTTATATATTTTTTATTTTTTGTCAATTGACATTTTAATTTATTTTTTTTCGCATTTTAATTTTTTTTAGGCTGACATTTGTAATTATTTGTTTTAATTGATGATATATGTCTATTTTTAATTTTAAATTTTAATTTATAAAATTTAATTAGTTATAATTTAAAATCCAAAAATTGAGAATAATTCAAAAGCAATACTTTTTTAATAATATAAAATATATAATATAATATAATATAAATTCAAATAAAATAATTTAATCAAAATTATTTTTGTAGTTCAAATAGTTAATATTAAATCTGAAAACTTCAAACAAAAAAAAGAGTTCTAAACTACTGCATTGATTTATAGTTACACGTTTTTAGGACTCCAACATGAAGAGTTAATGTGCAGTTAGGAATGTTATAATTTATTATTTTTTAAAACTGATTTTGTTTTTACGCAGATTTATTATTTATATATTTGATTTTTATTATTTAATAAATTCAATTTTTTTAAATCATATATATACATATATATATATATATATTATTATTATTATTATTATTATTATTTATTAATATGCTAACTAATTTGGGGTAAAGTTGTCAAGAATTTGTGTGTAGCTATGATACTTATTTACATTAAAAATAAAGAAAAGATTTATATTTACAGTTACATTACGTTAATTTTTTAAATTGTTTTAAAATTTTATCTCATTTAAATGTAAGAATTGATTTAAAATCTTTTTTTAAAAAAATAAAAATAAAATAGTAGATTATTATTCAAACTAATTACACATCATTAATTTTAATTAATTAAAAAAACAATTTTTGTGGTGCTGAAACGTGACAGTTTTTCTTCTCCTATTATATATAGATAGATATTACTTGACAATTGCTTTATTTTTGAAATCATAGTTTTTTGAATGTATACTTTTTTGAACGTATATTAATTATCTTAACTAATATTATCTTGAACATATACTTTTTTGAACGTATATTAATTATCTTACCTAATATAATCTTGAACATATACTTTTTTCAACGTATATAATTATCTAAACTAATATAATCTTGAACGTATACTTTTTTGAATAAATCAATCTTCTCCAACCACTCTTAAATACCATCATTAAAAATATGTGTTATTTTTCATTTACGTAGTTGATGAGTCCGGGATTTCGACTCATTTAGGACTTATTATTCAAGGATTTAGTGTCCTCAATGCCTATTTTACACTCATAACTGATGTTAAAATGTTGATATGCAACAATGAAGGTTCAAGACTAAGGCAAGGACATTATGAGGCAAAAAAGAGCAAAAAAGCTGAAAAAATTGAAGGAAAGCAAAGCTGGAACTCGCCAAAGCCACTCGGCGAGTCGCCGAGTGGACCTTCAGCTTGCCTAAAGTTCCAGAATGCCAGCCCATGGAAAAAAACAACTTGGCGAGCAGACAAGCTATTCGGCGATGACGATCTGGCCCGCTGAAAGTTACAGAATGATTTGATGAAAAAGCCAAGCACAAAAGGCGAGAAGAGGAGCAACTCGACGCCTCACCGAACTGGTCGGCGAACCCGACTTACTTCATCGAGTTGACTCCATGCTGAAATTTCGGAAACGTATAAATGCAATTTTCAAAAGAACAAGAGGAGTTCCCACATTTTTTACCTCTGGGTTTTTGAGTTTTTACATTCTAGAACATTGTTTTTACATGTTTTTAGTAGAGATTGTGAGATTTTTAGCTTAAATTTCAGTATTTGTGAATTGCAGATCGTTAGCAAATCAGATGGAACACTTCGTTGGTAACGATTTCTCATTTTTCACTATGTTTGGCTAAAACCCTTTTTCTTGGGGTGTGATTATGTAGTTGAATGCATTAATTAGCTAATGGATGTTGTTTGTTACTGATATTATTATTGTCTTGAAGTGGGTTAAATTAATTGTTCATGTTTTAATTGAGGAATTGTAGTTGCAAATACAATTTTAGCTTAGTTCTCTATGCTTGCTTGAGAAAGAGGTAATAAAGTCGAATTATTGATTGTTGATTGTATTGATTGCGTCTTTAAGAATCTAGCTTGAGAAAGTGAGTTTGATTGCGTCTTTTCTAATCCAGAAACAGTAGATTTATTAAGGAATTGAGTTGTTTGGTTGTGTTTTGCTCGTTGAGGTTCGAATAACTCACTTGAAACGCAATAGTTGATTGAGAAATGACTATTGCACTCAAAACCTAGCCTACCCATTGAGATTCAACACCTTTGAGTAACTAGTAATCATCCATTACGCGAAATTAGCATTTAACTTATCACACTCCTAAGGTCCAATCTGTACTTGTTCACTTCCCGAGTTAGTTGTCTTAAATTGGTTACCCAAATCCCCTCATTTGATATTAGTTGTTAAAACTTTGTGATTTACTTTAATGTTGCGAAACCTTTACTTCTATAAACGATTAGGACACAATTTTACTTCTTAATCGAATTCTCTATTGTATCACTCCTTGTGAGATCGACCCCAACTCTTAGTTGAGTTTATACTTGTTAGCGACCGCCTACACTTAGAATTGGATGAAGTGTAGTTGAGCGTTATAAAAAATGGCGCGGCTGCGGGGGAATGGTGTTTAGAATTCTTTTATTGAAGTTTAGTCGTAAACTGATTTTGTTATAGTTGAATTATCTTATTTGTGTTCTTGTTTGCTGCTCCAAAACAGGTGAATAGATGAGTGTAAATGGGAGCAACGCCAATCAACTTGGGAACAACGATGACATCGGGAATTTACATGATGTCAATGAGGATCAGTTAGGAAGTGTGGGTGCTATTCGATTTCCCCCGACTGTGGGCAATGCAGTGTTTTATATGACCAGCACAAAATTGCAGCTGTTGCAAATGAAGGGTCTCTTTAGTGGACTCTCTCATGAAGACCCTCATGACAACATCCGAAACTTCGTGGATGTGTGTGGGCCGTTTTCCTTCATAAACATTACTTAAGAGTCAGCCCGACTCCGTTTGTTTTCTTTTTCTCTAATGGGGGAAGCAACGAAGTGATTGACCGAACTACCAAGGGAGCCAATTACTTCTTGGGAGGAGCTCACCGATGCGTTTTACGAAAGGTTTTCCCCTCCTTCGAAGATGGTTAAGTTGAGGGATAATATTTAAAACTTCAAGCGAGTTGATGGTGAACCTATCCATGAGACATGGTTAAGGTTCCAAAAGTTGCTGCTCCAATGTCCAACTCACGGGCTGTCGGAGAATGTGTTATTGCAATATTTTTACCGGAGCCTTGACACAGTTAACAAAAGGTGTTGCAGACCAGCTCATTTGAGGTGGAATCATGAGACAACCATTTGACATAGCATCAACCCTCCTTGATGAGATGACGAAAATTAATCGTGTATGGTACACAAGAGAAGATCAAGTATCTCCTTTGAACTTTGGGCTGACAAAGGAACAAATGGAAAAAAACCAAGAGCGGGATGAAAATATGGCCAAAATAATGACCCAAATGGAACTATTGATGAAACATGTCATAGGAACTGGTTGCAAGGCTGTTAGTGCAGTTGGTATTAATAGTGGTGTAAATCCTGATGAAACACACTTTGAGGCCATGTACAATGAAGAAGCGCATTTCTTAACAAACCAAGCAGGGGGGTTCGTCCGAGCTATCCAAGGTCGGGCGGAAATCAAGGTTGGAATAAAGATTGAGATGATAGTTGGAGAGATCAGGATCGTGAATGGCGTGACCGTGACACGAATTAGAGAGATAGATATGGGGACAAAGATCGCTATGTGCCTCCTCACGAATGTCAAAATCTGAAACAACCAAGGGCTGATCCTGAAAATTTCCGGACCGAAGATATGCTTGCTTGTATTTTGAAAAAAAGTGGAAGGATCGGACAAGGTGCTAAAGAAAATGAAAGATGATGTCTCCTCTTAACGAAACGGTCACATCACACTCGGTATCCATTAAGCAGTTGGAAATACAGATGGGTTAGATCTCAGCGCATTTAAATCCAAGGCCAAAAGGGGGCCCCCCAAATAATACTTTGGTGAATCCGAAAAATGAGACATGATCCCATGGCCACGTCGTACCACGACGTTAAATAAGACTCTTCTTCGGAGGCAACCCAAGTGTTACTTTTTGTCATTTCAATAATATTTGTTGGATGTGCAGGCTGAAAAATTAAAGTTTGGAAGAAATAGGCTAATGGGCGAGCTCAGAACCCATTCGGTGGATCACCGAGTGGTTCGGCGAGTCCGATGTTGATCGCCTTTTGGACCAATTAAATTGTTGGAGTTCTGGTAATTTTGGCGGACAAAAATCTATTCAGCGCGTCGCCGAGTGGATCAGCGACATTAATGAGGCTTGCCGACCGAGGCGCGAACTGAATTGTCAAAGGCTTTCAACTGTTTTAAATTCAAAACCTCTCTTTATTTTGAACTTTTCCACCCTTGCAGTCTTTCAACTTAATTTTAGATCTTAGTTTTTACTAAATTTTTGTGTGGGTGCCGTTGTGTAATTGAATTCATTGCATTGCTTGTCTTTGCTTTTGCCCTCTTCATTTCCTTGTCTACTTCTAAGGTTGGTGTCCCGAATTAGCCTTAATTTTATGTCGTATTCTGAGCATGCTTATGTGTAGTTGTAGGATCTATTGTGTGTCTTTGTGTGTTTAATCGATTGTTGAATATTATTTGATAATCGAACATATTAGATATTGTGTTTGGTCTATTTAAGTTTAAGTGTCGCATTTAAATTGTTTAAATTGCGGATTTGCATGTTGGGCTTGGTGTGGGTAAAGGCTAAGTAACCCAAAATTTCACCAAGCAATTCTAATTTGTCCAATGATGGATTAGGAGACGACGTTCTTAAGGGCAAAGGCGTTGGTTGGTTGAATCTAGGTAAATTGGGGGAAATCTGACTACCTCAGGGTTGGTAATGGTATGGGCTAGGCTTAAATTTCATAGAATAGGGCTTAAATTTTGTTATCGTAGGTTGCGCGTTGAAAATTGGGGAATGGAGTAAAAATCTGGAACGATGGGCCATTTGGCGGGCTTAGTCAAGCTTGGTGAATGACTCAGCGGTTCACCAACTGACTCTTTTCATCGCCTTTTTTCACTAAAATATTGTTGTTTTATTCTGTAACTTTTGACGATACGCATGTGCTCGCCGAGTTGACTCGGTGACTTGCCGAATGACTTTGATCTCGCCCTTTTTGAAGCCAAGTTTTTAGAAATTATTTTGTGATATTCGACGAGCTACTTTTGCTTCACCGATCAAGTTCGACGACTCGCCGAATGATTCTTTACCTCGCCATGTTGTGCTGAATTTTAAATTTTCATTATGTGATTTTCGACGAGCTTTCTAAGGTTCGGCGAATGAACTCGGCGCTTCACCGAGTTGATCGGTGAGTTTTCCTGTATTTTTGAAACTTGATATTTTACTAACCCTTTTGCAACCGCATTTGTTTTGTTTGCTTCTTTTGACAGATATGGCTAGAACAAAAGTCCCAGCAAAGGGTCCTCAACCCCGGGAAAAGGCGAAAGGGGTGGTGATTGCTGCGGAGGTTGCTCCTCCACGATCCAATAGGCCTCGACCCACTCAAGCAAGTGGCAGGGGTAAAGGCAAGCAGCCAGCAGAGCCGAGTTCGATCAGCTCCAGCTCCGAAAGTATGGGTGTCTATTCCACCCACCTCACTACATCTGCTTCTGAAAGTGAGAATGATGAGGGTTCCAGGACTCCAGTCTATGAGTCCGAACTAGCTGATGATTAAACTCTAAAGCACAAATGAGCTGAGTTGCGCTCCATGGCATTGCATGATCCGACATAGATCCCGGGACTCTCGACACCTCCACCACCTCCAGCACAGGCATCAAAACAGGCACCACAAGTGACTCTGACCCAAGCACTTCCGCCACGCTCGATGAACATGCTGAAGGTTGTCGGTATGCGGACAATTCTTGAGGAAAAGAGGTTGTCCACCGATGGGGTTGTGGACAGATATCCAGCAGTGTGGGACACACTCCGGTTCCACAAATTTGAGCAATTCACAAAGCCCCAGAGTCCATACGTGCCTACATAGGTCCGAGAGTTCTATGAGAGTTATGCCCAGCTACTCCCGAAAGGGAAGAAGAAGGCTGGAGCAGCGGTACCGTTATAGTTTGTTGAGGTGCGTGGAAAGAAAGTCAAGTGCAGTGAAACAGACATCAATGAATTGCTAGCTTGCACAGTCCGGGTAACCCACACCTTGACCACAATGCTCAAGACCAAGTCGTTAGATGACTTGAAGGGGTGGTTGGCCCCATTACTGTCTGATGTGTCACCTCCATAGATAGAGGAAGGGGTCCCGGTTGATAAGAGGGATATTCATGCCGTTGCTCAGTACTGGTTCGATTTCATCAGCAGCACCTTGATCCCTTCCCAGAATGAATCCATCCTCTGACACCCGAAGGCCGCACTTCTAGGGTGCATTAACTATCGGGAGAGGCTTAATTTGAGGTCGATTATTTCTCAAGAGATGTCCATGAGGGCCAAACAGAGTCAGACCTCATTACCCTTCCCAGTTCTCATCAGTGATTTATGTCGCCGGACTGGAGTGTCGTTCATCGCCAAGACTGATGTTGAGGTTACTCCTACCTCTTCTACATACATCCGGAGGATCGAGGCGTATTATATGAGGATGAGTCCGAGCGGAGGAGGACATCACCGATGGATACATCCCAGCTGTTGATGTAGAGACCATGGAGACGGACACTATTCCTCTTACTATGGCCAGTGAGCCGACATGTATGCCTAGATCCTCTACCCCTACCACTTCTGCTGCTGCTACCTCCCGTCTCCCATTGACTCAGGCCATGATTTATAAAATGGGCAACCTCACCCATTCAGCTGATGTGCGTGCTTCAAGAGTTGAAGCAGCTATCCCCTCCATGATTGAGCGAGCTATTGAGGCCGCACTTGCACCCATTCAGGAAGATTTACGGGGACAGTGTGAATTGATTACGGCCCATGGCCAAGATTTAGATGCACTGACTCCTAGGGTGGAGATATGTGAGCGGAGTGATCACCAGGCCACTGATTTGACAGCCTTGCGGGATGTTATTGTTGGACTCCTACGTGATGTGGACGAGCTGAAGTCCACATACATTTCTATGCTTTGGGGTGGAGTTGACATTCCCGAGGGTTCAAGTTCAGATGTGCCAGCTATTTTTGAGAACCCTTTGGCTACTATGACCGGAGATGATGTTTTAGCTGATGATGGTGATGAGTCGGATGCATCGGAGATTGATGAGGAGAAGTTAGCTACTCGTGAGGAGGCTGTGTTCGAGGACCTAGAGGGTGATTTGGTCCGGGTAGCTACGAAGGCCTCACTTCGGGACACATCGATGATTGGTCCCAGTGGATCATAGAACACGATTGGAGGAGAGTCGGGAACTGATGCCCTGATTGAGAGCGCCCAAGATACACATCGTTCGCCTCAGGCCTTGCCTGACATGCGGATCTTGACTCTCTTCCAGTTTTTATTTACTTTTGAGACATGCAATTTTTCTTTCACATTGAGGACACTATGTCGTATTTTTGGTGGGGTGATGGTATCTTGATACCTATCCTCTTAGTTGTATTAATTTTGTTTTGTTTTATTTCGTTTACTATCAGATGTTTAGTTGTTTTTATTGATTCTATAAGTGTTTTTGGATATGAATCGTCTCCTTGTGTTACTTGAATGGGAATGATAATTGTTGAATGTTGTCGGTGTTCTCTTACACATTTGAGTGGCGATTGCGGTGAATACCGATGACTTGAATAGTGCTTTTGATTGAACGATATGTTTGTTTAAGTCCAATAATGTTAATTTGAGTTGCATAAGTCATGTTTGAACTCTTAGCATCTCATTTTGACTAGTCGATTGTCGAAGTGAGTCTTGTAATGATCGTTGCATGCGAGCTTAGCTTGTAGAGTCATGATCGATGATTGTGTTGAATGCATTGTGTGGTAAGGTTTTCTTGAAATATGTGCCTGGTAATACCTAGAACTTGCCCCGTTGGTCAATGAAAGAAATTACCCTAGGCACAAATTTTTGAGAGTGAACCAAATTGCTAATTATACCTCTTCATAACCACCTTGTGAGAGTGTCAACCTAGCTTGGCACCATTTAAGCCTAACCTTTTCTTTGGATGAAACATGAACACATTTTGCCCTTTTCCTCCCCACCAAAAACCTTCATGAAGCCTTGGTCTGTTTGAATAGCCAACTTAGGCCAAAAGCCTAAGCTAGGGGTGTGGTAAAAAAATGAGGAAAGAAATTGAGCAAGAAGTTTGTGAAATTCACCCTTGAAGACTTGTGTTGAAAAAGAGGAAAAAGATGGAACCCCTCTATATAAAAAAAAGAAAGAAAAGCAAGAGAAAAAAATTTAAAAAAAAATTTGCATTATTTGTGCATTGGTGGAAAGAAAATGGGTATCCGATGAGCCATTCAAAAATTTCTTGTGTTTGAATATACCAAGGGTAGGTTGCGAAGATAAAAATAGTGAAAGAAAAGGGGAAAAAGTGAAATTCAAGCCATGCTTCATGAAGGTAGAAGTCACTAAGCCAAAATGATCATACCTTCACCCTCAGCCCAGTTACAAGCCTTGAAAGATCTTGGTGATCTTGCATAAGCCGAATGATTTGTTGATCAGAAAATACAGGCAACCCTATGGGTAAAATCATGCATGTGTTTATCATTGAGAGTGTGAGAGTTGATTTTGATTCCTTGAATTATAACCTTTGATGGTCTTTGTGAGAGCATCGAATCATTCTTGATGTGAGGGCATTCGAATACTCTTGTAGAGCTTGAATTTGCATTTGAAGTGAACATTGTGAGCTTGAACTCTATTTGATGATGGATACTCATAGTTTGAAACTTTTAGTGCACAATTGAACATTGCATGAGTAGATTGAACCTCGTGTGCATTCATGTTGAGTCTCAAGTAGCACTATTTGTAAACATCCCTGTTGGCTTGATTGATCTTGTGTTTTACTTGAGGAAAAACAAAAGTTTAAGTTGGGGGTGTAGATAAGTCAGGAATTTCAACTTATTTAGGGCTTATTATTCAAGGATTTAGTGTCCTCAATTCCTATTTTACGCTCATAACTGATGTTAAAATGTTGATATGCAGCAATGAAGGCTCAAGAGTAAGGCAAGGACATTATGAGGCAAAAAGGAGCGAAAAAGCTGAAAAAATTGAAGGAAAGCAAAGCTAGAGCTCGCCAAAGCCACTCGTCGAGTCGTCGAGTAGACCTTCAGCTCGCCTAAAGTTCCAGCATGCTAGCCCATGGTTAAAACCAACTTGGCGAGAAGACAAGCTATCCGACGACTCGTCGAAGAGATCGATGATGACGATTTGGCCTGCCGAAAGTTACAGATTGATTTGATGAAAATGCCAAGCCAAAAAGGCGAGAAGAGGAGCAAACTCGGCGCATCGCCGAACCCGACTTACTTCATCGAGTTGACTCCATGCTGAAATTTCGAGAACGTATAAATGCAATTTTCAAAAGAACAAGAGGAGTTCCCACGTTTTTTACCTCTAGGTTTTTGACTTTTTACATTCTAGAACATTGTCTTTACATGTTTTTAGTAGACATTGTGAGATTTTAAGCTTAAATTTCAGCATTTGGAAATTGCAGATCATTAGCAAATCAGATGAAAAACTTCATTGGTAACGATTTTCTGTTTTTCACTATGTTTGGCTAAAACCCCTCTCCTTCTTCAATTACATATATTCATCAGAGAAATTGTTTGATCCCAACTTCATCAATTGATCATCTTTCTTTAATTTCTTCCAAGAATCAACTTATCATTTTCAAGATTTAGAACTTTCAAAATAAAGTACAACTATTGGTAATGAAAACCAAATAAAACAGAAGAAAAAGAGATGTAATATGCAAATACTTACCTTCCCATGAATGGTAAGGATTATAATTGCTTTGACTCTCCTTTATTGAGATGCATTTTTTTCACTGAAAAAACTGAGCTACAGTGTTATGATACATTTGAGTTTTTTGGAAATAGGAAGTTAAGCAATTGGGTGAGTAATTTTTGAGATAGTTATTTATGGTTGAAGTTTCTTTTTATTTTAAAGAAG
>JAJONR010008986.1:0-29337 GCA_029582245.1 Solanum etuberosum
ACTATGAATGCTGGGCTGGTATGTTTGCTATTGCTTTCTTGTATATAGTTGTTATCCAACAATTCTTTTATATGTATTTTAAAGTTTTCTAAATCGTTAAAATTATATCTCAAGGGTTTTTGGGTTATTAGACTATCTTCATCTATTAATTCAATTTTTATTTTTGTTTTATGTTTTTCCCATCCTTTTAAGGGTTCAAGTGAGACAACTTTGAATTTTGTTGCAAAAAAAAAGGAGCCCCTCCTTATAAAAAAAAGAATGAACAAAGTTTGAAAGTTGAAATGAAAAATAAAGTGTGATGAAATAAAGGGTTGTTCAATAAATTGAATGAATAATTGAGGTTTGAATCTCCGCGTGAAAAAATGATGGGAAATTGAGAAGGGGGGGGGGGGAGATGAGTACAACAATGCTTTGAAAAGGTGAACTTACTGAGCCAAAATTGACCTTACATTTACCCTCAGCCCCATTATAGGCCTAAAAGAACCTTTGAGATGTTGAATGAACTAGGTTTTGTGATGATTAGAAAATATGGGTAAACCTATATTGATGAAGATTGCATGTATTTCTCTTTTGGAGAGTTAGAGTTGTATTGATTCCCAACTTCTTTATTGATTTTCTTTGTGAGAGCCTGAAACTGTTATTGATTTGAGGGAACTTGAATGCTTTTGTTGAAACATAGCTTTGCATTAGAAAGGAAGCACTGGTGAGCTTGATCTTGGATTGATACAAGCTAGTCACCATTGAAAGCTTTTTGAGCATGGTTAAGTGTTGCATATGCTTAATAGTAGTCTTGTAATGGTACTTGTTTGTTAACAATCATTGAGAACTATTGTAGACACTCTTGTTGAACTAATTGTGTTCTTGATTTACTTCAGGACAAGCAAAAGTTTAAGTTGGGTGTATTGATGAGTGGTAGATTTACATCCATTTAAGGCTCTTTTAGTTCAACAGTTAGTGTTCTCAATAGGGATGGCAATGGAGCGGTGCGGTGTGGGAATGGAGCTGGTTTAAGACAATGCGGGGTGGGGCGGGGCAGTCTCTAAGAAGGTGTGAGGCAGAGTGGTGCGGGTCAAAACCTTTGGTTTTTAAAATTATGTGGGTGTGGCGCGGGTGCGGGTCTCCTCCCTTCTTGTGTTCTAGTGCTTTTTGTTTGATAAAAATCTCAAATAATATAGAAGTTTTCTCGTCTATATTTGAAGTTTATTATCATATTAGTATTAATAGATCAACAGGAAAATATACTCAATCTAAAATTTGAAGTATTTTTTTTTGGTTTGTACTGTGATAAACTGATTGTTTAATTTTTCTTGATTTAGCAGTCGAGTGAAAAATTAAGATTATTTCTGGGAATTCCAGTGATGCATTATTCACACAGTTGAATTATGGAAATTGGATACTATTAATATAACAAAATTTATTTTTAAAAAATAATAATCAAGGATAATAATAAATTTAAAATATAGTTTCTTTATTTGAGGTTGGATGCAAAGTTGTATACTGTGATGTGCATATATTCTTGATTACGTGATCAAACAAAAATAATTAGGGATCAGATAAGAATTTTGCAGGAACGGGATGGGGCGAGGTGTGTTTATGCGGGGCATGGTGGGGCGGGTTGATATTATTGAAAAATGCAATGCATGGCGGGGCGGGGCGGAGTGGATTAAATTTTTTGCTAGTTAAGCTTTATCCACCCCGCCCCTGCGCTACCCCCACCCCGCCCCCGCCCCACCCCGCCCCATTGTCATTTCGAGTCCTCAATGCATAATTATGTCATATTCTGATGATATTTTGATGTTTTGCAGCTATGAAGGCTAAAGGACAAGGTAAGGTTGAATACATGAAAAAAGGCCTAAAACATTGAAAGGAGTATAAACTCCCAACTGCTAGCTGCCTAACCAAATGGGCAGATCCCCCAAGTGGCCTGACCTCACCCAAAGTAATAGTGCTCACAATTGAGGATATTCAAGGTAGGTCGACAAACTAAAAATGAAACGGCAATACACCAAAGTTGAAAGGGATAATTAGAAGACCACCGCCAAAGGTGATCGAACTTTGAGGAAAAGTGAAGGTTTAAAGGTGAGAAAAGGTGGTAATCGGTGATTCACCTAAGGTGAAAGGTAGACTCGATCGAGTACGCACACTGAGGTTCAAACACCTGAAGCATGAAGCAAGTGAAGAACGAGCTGAAGAACAAACAACGATTCACCAAGCATGTTTGGCGAGCCCAACTAATGTCACCGAATTGGTCACACATTAAATTTTAGGCCAAATTTTGGGAAACTATAAATAGCCTAAGGAGAGAGATTTTGACGAGATTCTTAAAGAGATTTTTATCAGATTTTTGTATGATAATTTTGGAAAAGTTTTGAGAATTTTATCTTGTCAGAAACATCATTTAGTTTTGGGGTTTTAGTATACACTCTTGTAATTGACAATTGAGTTGAAATCAAAGTGGGTGTTGAAGATAGCTGTTTAATTTCAACACATTCATGACTGTTATCATGATAGATATAATTTCTTTGCTTTTTAGGATGTGTTGTAAAAACCTCAATTCTAGGGGTGCAATTATGGGGTTGGGTCTTGATTTAATGTAGTGGGTTTTGTGTTTTGCTCTATTTTATTGTTCTGCATTCATGGATTTAAGCTAATTAGCATGAGGTTAACTCATGGTTAAGGTTGAAAATTTAATCCTATTATTGATCTTTGATTGATGCTTGAAAGAGACCAATTAGAGTGGGTAATTAGTTTAATCCATGCAATTTAGGTTTGATTTCTATGGTTTACTCGAAAGAGAGATTATGGTTCATATCTAGTTGCCCTAAATCTGCTCGAAAGAGAGGTTCCCGTAAGTTAATGGGTTGATGTGTGTTTCACATAGATGAAACCGAAAGGATATTCTATGATATGGTGCTATGAGATCAAAAGAAGATTAGTGTCATTAAAGATTACCCGGTCTATCCATGATTACTTTGCACTATTGAGCAATACAATTACCCCCATGTGACATCGATACCAATCTCCGCCCCCCTATATTGTTTCTTACTTGTATGAATTCCTAGTTTTAGGTCAATTTTGATATTTGATACTTAAAACCATTTTAGTAAATTTCGTAGAATCATCCACCCGCTTTCTCTAAAGTACTACAATGAATAGGTCTGCATTCTTAATTTCTTAGTTGAATTCCTATCTCTAAGCAATTCCCTGTATGATTCGAACCTAACTCTTTGTTGGGTATTTCTATTAACAATGATCACTTACACTTCTAATTATTTTAGGGTAATTTGAGTGTTATCAAATTCATTTCTTAAAATGGTTTGATGGGTTGGATTAAGGGGTTAGTAATTGGTTCTCCCACCTGGGGGTTAGTGTGGGTGCCACTCACGACAGTCTGGGTCATGACACTATTATGATTGAGAATTTTGGTATATCTTCTTTAATTTTTTATCATGAATATCCAATTTTCCTATTCTTTGGGGCGTGCAATTTAAGGATGATTATTCTACATTTTTGTAGTGTGTATTTTCTTATTAAATGTTGAATTAAAATGGGTTCAATTGTTTCTTCATGATTTTAATTATAATTAGAGGTTGCAAACTCTAATTTACTTTAGATCAAGTATGTTGCTTGTGAAAAATGTTAGAGTTAGAACAAATAGTTGATGATAACTCGAATTTGGTCATTTAATAGCTCAAGCTAGAAATAGTGAGCTTAATCAAAGCAATATATTGGTTTGTGTTGATTACATGTTGGGGTTTGATATAACCCAAGTGAAATATGATAATTGATTAATAAAAAGCTGTCATTACCTCAAATCTAAATTACCCGTTGATATTTAACTGATTTTAACAAGTCTTAATACCCAATTGAAAGATTATATTCCATACTAGCACACTCCTAAGAGTCTCCACATACGTGTGATAAATCCTTCTTTCTAAGATTTGTATTTGCTTAGCTAAAGGAATTCAAAAATCATTCCCGTTCTAAGTTCAAATTGTTAACCCCCATTTACTTTAATGCATTAATTTTTTTTCAACGTAAGAACCTCCAGTGAATAGAATACATTATAAGGCGAATTATATTAAGCAATTTCATGTGGGATTGACCCCAATCTTATGGGGTTTGAAGAGTTTTAATGTTGTGGTTACAAGTAGGAGTATAAGTTATGAAGATGAAATTTTTTATGCCATGTACAATGAAGAGGTGTAATTTCTAACCAACCAAACGGGGGGTTCTCATCCTACCTTTCAAAGGCAAGGCATGAAATAAGGTTGGAACAAGGACAGATAAGTGGATTGGAGAAACAAAGAGAGAGAGAGAGAGAGAGAGAGAGAGAGAGAGAAATTGGAGAGATTGTGATAGGGAATGACGTGATCGAAATAATGGTCAGAGGTAATGTGAAAATGAGAGGATTATTACATACCTTCACATGATAAACCCAAGTCTAAGGAATCTAATAAAAGTTATAGAACAAGTTGTGAGAACTAAGTAGAAGCTATCAAGCTAAGGCAACAATACAAGTTACAATAGTCAACAAATGTACAAACTATACAGTAGATAAGAAACATAGTAAACCATCTAATAAAAACTGAAGAAAACAGTTGAGTATATATCGCATAGAGGTTTGGAATGCAATGCAAATATGGACTGAGATTAGAATGCATATTCAAGGTGTCAAACTCATTCTCAAGGAGATCAATTACAAGCATTGGTCTAGATTCGGGAAGGAAGTGATTGAAGTTGTGTATCGAGCTATAATATACTATATATTGCAAGCTAGGTATCATAAAATCTTTAGATTGGTCACCATGACCCACATTTTTGTTATTCAAAAGGTAAAACATGCAATTAAGGAAAGGATAAGTATGTTCACTGACTCAAAAGGGGGAGAAAAAATAGGGATATAATTCAATAACTTTGTAATTAGTACACTGGAGGTCTATCATTCCTACAACCTAAATTATGTGTATGAGATATAGTTTATCATTAAGAGTATTGGATTGTTGGTATGGTAATATTTCAAGCCCCAAAAACTCGATGATCTCACCTACCATAAACCACCTTTAGGTAAGCCAACTCATATCCCCAAAATGATGTGTAACATGCATATTGCGCACAATTAACAACCAGCGCGAATATACGAGCAATATTAAAGAAAATGCAGTGGAAATGAGAAATAACATCAATATATATAAATATGAGTACATTATCCAATCCCAGGACCTGATGGATAAAAGTATAAAGCTGCTTTAAGAGAACACATCACAAAAGTAGACCAAAAGGTACATACTTGTCTCAAATACAAAAGATTAGTCAAAATTATTTACAAATGGAGTTAAGTTAAACTATGACGCCATCAACTCAACCTCTGTCTCCAAAGATCTTCTCCAAGGCTAGAAATACCATTGTCAATTTGTGCTCGGATCTGCATCAAGAAAACAAATGTAGAGTATATCATGAGTATCAAAACAAAAGGTACCAAGTAGGCATCATAGGCCGATTGATCTTGTAAAGTAGATACAATATGAAAAGCGAGGAAATAAATAGTAACTAGAGGTAAGATAAATGAAGCAATGGGGGAAAGTATAACTATAAGGATCATGAGTCAAGACAAATTATAGCAGTAAAGTAAAGCAGATGTATATAACCTAACTGGACACCACAAGCCCAACGGGTACACTCGTGCGCAATTTGAAAGTAAATAAACCAAACGGACAACCGTAAGCCCGATGAGTACACATAAGAGCTAAGGATAACACTATCTAAGACTAAAATTATTCCGTACTTTAAACGGCTGAACGCTGACTCGAACCACAGTGAAGGCAACCCAAAGAACCCAATAGAACCACCATGCCGGAACTAAAACCCGACTAATAGAAGTGTACCCGAACTCGAACCGTGTCTATAAGAGATATGTCAGGGCCTCAAACTTTGGCTAAAAGATATTTTCCAGGGCCTCAAACTTTTGCTAAAAGAGTTGTGCCAGGGCCTCCAACCGTGATTAAAAAAGATGTGAAAGAGCCTTGAACTGTGGATAAAAGATTCTGAATATCTCCAAATAACATGTTTTTTCATGCGGGAATGTACCATAGAGAGAAACCACTTCAAAGTCACTAGGGACCTACTCCAGCTCAAAACCCAAGACTCGGTCCAAAATATCCAACAAGGTCCAAAATTGAAAAAGAAACACATCAGGGCTCAAACATAAGGGAAGTTGTGGATGAACAGTTACAAGAGTTGAGTTGTCAACTAGCTAAGGATTCATACTATTCAGACCCAAGTTTGCTATACATTCTACAAGGAGCTAAGTCGTTCGAAGGGACGTCAGAGGATTTCTAATGCATATCGGCTCCAAATCGCAAGTCTAAGATAATCACTAGCCTACTCCTACGCTTAGGCCAAGAGCAAGCCACCAATATCAATACCACAAAAAATAAAGATAACACAAGGCATGAAACATTAACGCAACAAGGTAGATATACTCAATTTTTCGAAAACTATCTGAAAAGAAAGCTAAGGCATGAGTTTTATTCACTGTACATGGTACAAGAAAGATATCCCTCCCAAAACTAGCTAAGCAACATGTAAATACCAACACAAGCTCAATCTAAGATCGGTAATATGTAACTTACCTCAAAGCTGATCACTGATACGTCCTAACTTACACTTCAATTAAGAAATATAAACAGTCGAATTCAATTATAGAACTCAACTAAAGTTGAGGTCGAACCCACTAGGAATTTACAACAGAAATAAACTTACTGACGCTTTTATTCAATAGCGGTTAATATTTCCAAAAAGATAAATTTACGAAAAGTAAATATTTGGTTGTTTGTGTTTAAGGTAAAAATGTTTAATTAAGATTAACAATCAACAAGAGCGAAAAATAGTTCCAAGATTTTAGTAATTTATTTAATGAGACTAGGGATGTGTTCCCATGACATTTATTTGACTCTCGAATTCTATACAGATAACTATTTATTGTTAATATTATATATTCCTAGCAATTCGGATACATCTAAACACTTTTCTTCCCTATTATATGATTTTTACTCTTTTCCTTTTAGTATTAAAGTACTTTGAAGCTTACCCTTGCATACATTTTAGGAAGGTTATCTTCTCTCGGTCTATAATCTTCGAAAAAAGTTAATGGAGCTTGATTCTAGATTTTCCTAATTATCATTTTTCTTTAGAACAAGTGAGAAATAAAGGCAAGTTCTAATGCGTGCACTCATTATTAGAAGGCAGACATTACAAAAAAAGAAACAACATATGCAATTAACAATCAAACGTTATTCGTATTTGAATTCGTAGTTATATTTTAGTCATGGTTCTCACAACCTTAGTTGTGGTGTTTAGCTGCTCATTATTTCAAGAAAACCAACCGTCGAGATTATTGAAAGCATGATATAATAGACTTACAATAATAGAAAACAAAAAGCTTCTTGATTATCAACACTAAATCAAGAACACAAAGTTTTGATCCCCAATAATCAACCAAGCAATGTGTTCAAAATGGAAACTCCCATTTCTCCACGCTCAGAATGTCTCAATATAATCGATAATAATTCAACAATAAACCTTAAGTAATTGAAATAATCTTTGAAAAGAGTCCTACTCGAAGTAGGACTACATTTGTCGCACAACATCACGGGCAGGGTGAATGCTTGTCTCAGGTTAGACGGCCCCTCAAGCCCTCTGACAGTGTGGGGTCTTCCTTCACTACTGGACATCACAATCCACTAGACGGCTCGTCTACTAGACCACTACCCGTGTAGGGCATCGTGGTGTTCAAACTTCATTTGGGTAGCTACTAGTTTCAATGCCCCTTCTTCACGAGACATCAGAAGGCTCGTCTACAGGACCACAACCCGTGTAGAGCCTTGTGGTGCTCAGATTTCACTTGGGTAGCCATTGGTTTTAATGCCTCTCTTCCACGAGCCATCAGATGGCCCGTCTATTGGAACACGGCTCATGTGGAGCCTTGTGGTGTTAGACTTCAACTATGTTATCCATCTTTCTTCCTATCTTTTGCATCCAAGTGTTTAACC
Source organism: Solanum etuberosum (assembly GCA_029582245.1). Classification (NCBI taxonomy): domain Eukaryota; kingdom Viridiplantae; phylum Streptophyta; class Magnoliopsida; order Solanales; family Solanaceae; genus Solanum; species Solanum etuberosum. The sequence continues at coordinate 8,052 of JAJONR010008986.1, forward strand.
AGTACAATCGTCAAAGAAATCATCATATCCACATAAATAAACTTGATTTATCGCACTAATCCTTAGTTTTGAGCATCAAATGTACCATGAGTTCATGACACATCAACACCCTCAACTTAGAACGATTCCTTGTCCTCAAACGATGAAAAAGAACAACACATAACACTCAAATACATAGGAATACATTGTAAATATGTAGCAGCTATCTCCATAACAATTTCATCCAAAATCATCTATCTAACATGCAAGCATCAATGGACGACATCCCATTACACACAGTCGATCATGCATATACCAGTACCAACTATTAGCTAACATAGCAAACTATCAAATGTAAACATAGTGCCCTCACAAAAAAAAACTCCCTCGCATATGATATTTGGTACTTACGAGTACTCTCACTCTCCAAAAGAACTTCTAACACTGCAAGTATATAAACCATAGGCTTGCCCTTGTTTTCTACGCTTCAACTATCAAACAACCGGAATAGGATCACTATACGACTTTTATTGGCTTGTAGCATTGTCTCGGGCTAGGGAGTGAAACATTTGGTCTATGAGTGACTAGATTACCTCGGTTCTCTAAAGTTCTTATTAGCATAAAACTCTTATTCGAGTGGTTCAAACTTATTTTTCTTTAGCACAATCCGGCACCCACATCATTTCTTTTCTACATTTTTTTTGTTTTTCATTTTTTTTCTATTTTTTGTTACTACCATTTACTTGAGCCATTCAAACTAGACCCATTCAAAACATGCATTGTGGTTTCGTGACTTCGGAATAACCATGGATACAATACTGCTAAGATATTTCTTTTCTTTCAGGTTATGACCACCCTTAACTTAGACTTTTGGCCTGAGTTCTGGCATCGTGCCTTCGGAGAACCAGGGATACGATATCAACAGGGTGACAACAAAATAAGCTTCAAGGCTCAAATATTGTTCAAGGGTTCATGATTTCATTTGGTAGTTTTTTTTGGTGAAAGTGGACTTAATACAAAAATGACCTATGATCCTTTCCTATCCATTTATTCAACAATCTTAGAAAGACTACTTGGGCAAGTTCAAACTTCTACCTATAGAGTTAAAATTCATACAAAACTCACACTCACATGGCGCATGCTTACACCTTTAGTATTCAGTGAACCAATTTACGTCCTAGCTAGCAATGATCAACATGCAAGTATATAAGATGTCGCACAAAGACCCTAATAGTTAGTTTTCAGATTAAGGATGTTTTTCTTATCAATTTACACAAAACACAAAACACAAAACTCTGCTGCTACTATCAATTCAAACTACAAACTTTCACACACACAAAATATCAAACTATGCCCAACACAAGAGCCAACCTCCATAGACAAACGACTAATGGCAAGTTGCTCAACCACCCCCTCCCAACAAAATAGAATTTGCCCTCAAAGTACAAAATACAAGGGTTGTGAGGAGGGGTTATACCTGCGACGCGCTAGGCATCGGTAGTCGAAGTGATGTCGGCACCATCATCAATGGGTGCGCACTCAAGAGCAGGGATAGTGTCAGGACGGCTACTGTCTACAGGAGTAGGAGGTCAACTAGTAGAGGCTCCATACCTCATCGAATCATGTTGCTGCTGCTCCAAAGCTTTCTTCTCTTGAGCAGCTTTCTTGGATTCTCTCCTAGGTTTCTTCATTATCCTCTGCTCTTTCCTAGAAGGTTCTTCATGGTGCTCCTATTCAATGCCTATATCCTTCCCCTTGCCTTATCATGTCTCAGGTCTAGCTAAATCACCACAAACATCTCCAACTGGCTGCGTGACCAGAGGCATGCTAAACAGATTCATCAATGAGTGTGGTACAAGTGGTGGATGCAAAACAACTAGCTTATCTGCCAATTTTGCAATCTCACCTCTCATCGCAACCATCTGTCCTTTCAAAGAGGCACCATCTACAGGATCTAAAGCTTTTAGCTAGATATTTACATGATACTCTAAGTCGTCCATCCAGTTTTTCAGCACATAAACATCTTGTCGGAGTTTATTTTGTAGTCGCTGCTCCACACTCTGTACCTGACTATGGACCACATGTTGTAGGTTTTCAACTACCCGATCTAATATGGACCTAGTATGCCTCTACTCCGCTACCAGTCTCTCAAAAAATATGGTGGGCAAAGAAACAAATGTACTTGTAGCTGTTGAAGGTGATGTTGGTTGAGGCTGCACTCATGAAGCTGCATGGGCTATCCCGTCTGACTGCTCAATGACCTCAGCTCGTAAACGCTCAACCGAAACATGTGGCAACATCGCCAAAGGTGTTTCAGGTTCTACTCTCGAACCATATAATGGGTTCACCATATTTTTTTATGTTAGTCCCCACGGTGACCTTTTTCGCCTTAACATATTTGTCCACCAATATGTTAGGTGGTATGTTGGCATGCGCACACAGTCTCCTTATCAGACAAGGAAATGATAGACTAGCTCTTTCATTCAGGGTGCGATCTCTAATCTCAATAGCAATAATCCACCCAAAATTCAATGCATAACCAGTTATGATGCAAGCTACTAAGGAAGCTTGCAAAGGTGATAGGTTGTTGTCATTCCCCGTTGGCTGCAACTGTGCACAAACCACTGCCCACTACACTTTCTCAAGAAATGTCAAGGATGCCTTGATGATGTGCACCTGTGGGTTAGCTACCCATGCTGCTACCTCACCGTGACTCGTAGTGAACCCCACAATCCACTTCATGATACTCTCTCGTGAGACTGGATCCTCAATCTGAGCTTTACTAGTCACCGAATGGTGGTGACCCTCATATAAACCTACCGCAGTAGGTGAAATGTACTCCGGACCATGTAGAAACCTGTTGATTATGGTCTCTGAAGTATCAACCTTCTCACCCCGAACAACCACCTCTGGTAGTGGTCCTAACTTTGTTGCTACAGCTTTCTTTCCCTTTTTGATTAATTCTGTGGTCTCCAAATTTCATTAGTAAAGCAGCATATGAGGCGTAGAATTCTTTGGTCAAGTGTCGCACAAACTCTCTTGGATTTTCAGTCATCCATTCAAACTGATGTTGTTTGAACAGGGAATAAATATCTGGGAAGGCCTACAAGTTAGCCTCTACAACTCTGCATTCTGGGACAATAGGTCTCCCGTCAATGCCACTGGACTTGGACACTATTTCGTTATCAAATATTTCCCTTGACCCAAGAATAGCCCAAGTCCTTCGAAACACATCAATGAGGTGTTGCTGCATGACTGGGTCAACTTCCCTCTGTCGAACAAAGTGCACTACCATTCATCGGTGTCACTAGTATAACTATCCTCCTGACTGTCTCTCCCTTATTTTGCAACTTCAACTGCCAGTGGATCATTAGCAGACACCTGAGAATCATCATCAGACCCCTTCTTGCTCTCAGAATCACCTTCTTCCTCTTCGGATTGGGAAGGGGTGTTGTTATGATCAGTTGCCCTGGTTGTCTAAGATCTAGTCGCATGGGGAAAATGTGGCTCAATTTCGGTGCTGACCTGGACCCCATGGCAACTAGTTGCATCCTCACTAGAACGTTCTTCTGAAGAATCAGGGGGTGAGGTGTACAGTTGTGTCATCTTGCACCTTAGTTTAGTCATTGTACGTGAAAAGCAATGAGTCAGAATCGAAGTCAACCGAATGACTACACTAACGGGTACTAAGACTTACCCTGTGTATTCATACAAATTAACGTCTTCCCTTAAGAATGTCATCACTCAATTTAACGTTGGGAAGTGCAACACAATGAACAAAGAAAGAAATAAGAAAATAAAATATTTTTTGGATTAATTTTTTTTATACGGGGGCTTATACAGTCTGTGGTAAGTACCACGACCCATCTAGGCCCTAGTGAAGCTTTCCTAGTGTTGACCAACCTCCTATGTATGGTTCATGAAGGGTTTCACGGCCCGTGAACCCTTACAGGGTCTGTGAAACCTGTCGTGTACTTACACTTAGGTTAGGTTTTGACTCGAAATTTCTAACAACTCACATTGGTCAACTTAGTCAACAAAAAACACCCAAAAACGACCCTCTTAGCCTTCCCAATACATGAATTCATCTAACATCAACACACCCATCACTATATACACATACAATCAATCATCGAATATGTAATCTACTATTTTAACACCATTCTATCAACGTACAAACCCACATAATCAAACTAGTTCAAGAATACCATGAGAGGATCAATAAATAGTAGTTCCTATAGTTGATTTCAATAAGATCAAACTTACATCAAGTAAGGATTGAGAACTTACTTCAAATTGAACCCTAATTTTGCACAAAGAGAAAGGAGGAATGCTTGACTTTAGGAATTTCTTGCAAAATAGAATTTAGGGCTTGAAATTTCTTTGATCTCTTGATATAAATGTTAGAGAACTCTTAATTTTCCAAAGAGACGTTAGGAATTCAAGTATGGGGAGGAAGAATAGGCCTTTTGGCGCTTTGGGTGCTTTTAATTAAAGAAAAATAGGTTTTGGATCGAGTTGGGTCGGGTCAGGTTAGTCACCGCTGACCTAAATTTTACGGGCTGTAAAGTGGCTCGTAAAGAGCAACACGGCTGATATAGATGCTCTTGGTATGGACTTGAATAATAAAGAGTTACCTGAATGTTCACGAGAGGCTAAACGGTCCATCTAGGGTCAGACGGGCCGTAAACCCTTTGGTGAACATTATTTTCCCTTTACTAGTGAGCTCACTTCAGTTGACATTTTTTTACACGGGCTGTATAGTGTTAAACGGCCCGTTCACTGGCTCGTGAAGAGCACTTCATGCCTCAATTTTTCCTACACAATTGAACACGCGGTGACCCTATATTAAAAAAATGAAATTTTCATAAATTAAACTACTTATTACAACTACATCTTGGATTGCCTCCCAAGTAGCACATAATTTAACGCCGCAGCGCGACGTAGGTTACTTGATTACTCAGACCCCGATAGCGGCGCTAAAATTTGATACGTCCAAACTTACACTTCAATTAAGAAGTATAAATGGTTGAAGTCAATTATAGAACTCAACTGAAGTTAAGGTCGATCCCATAGGAAATTTAAGGCTGAAATAAACTTACTGACGCTTTTTTGAATTGCGGTAACTATTTCCAAAAACATTAATTTATGAAAAGTAACTGTTGGGTTGTTTGTGTTCAAGTAACCAATTTTTAAATAAGATTAACAGTCAACAAGAGCAAACAATAGTTCTAAGATTTTAGTAATTTATTTAATGAGACTAGGATTGTGTTCCCTATGACATTTATTTCACTCTCGAATTCTATACAATTAACTATTTATTGTTAATATAGTATGTTCCTAGAAATTCAGATACATCGAAACGCTTTTCAGCCCTATTAGATGATTTTCACTCTTTTCCTCTCAGTCTTAGAGTGCATTGAACCTTACCCTTGCATACTTGTTAAGAAGGTTATCTTCTCTTGATCTCTAATCTTTGAACAAGTTAATGGATCTTGATTCTAGCTCTTTCTGATTGTCACTTTTCTCTCGAACAAGTGATAAATACATGCAAGTTCTAATGTGTGCACTCATTAGAAGGTAGTCATTACGAAAGTATAAATAACATATGCAATTAATAATCAAACGTTATTTGTATTTGAATCTGTAGTTATGTTTTAGTCATGGTTGCCACAACCCTAGTTGTTGTGTTAAGCCGCTCATTATTTTAAGAAAACCAACTGTCAAGATTATTGAAAGCGTGATATATATAATAGACTTATAAGAATAGCAAACCAAAACCTTCTTGCTTATCAACAATAAATCAAGAACACAAAGTTTTGATCCCTAGTAATCAACCAAGCAATGTGTTCAAAAAGGAAACTCCCGTTTCTCCATGCTCAGAATGTCTCAATATAATCGATAATAATTCAAAAATAAGCCCTATGAAATTAAAATAGTCTTTGAAAAGAGTCCTACTCAAAATAGGACTGCATCTGTCGCACAGCTTCACAGGCAGGGTGACGGCTCATCTAAGGTTTGACGGCACGATAAGCCCTCTGTGGTTCCACACTTAGAGAGTGTGGGGTCTTCCTTCACTGGTAGAAATTGTGAGCCACTAGATGACTTGTCTACTGCACCACGACCCATGTAGGGCCTTGAGGTGTTCATCCTTCATTAGGGTAGCTACTGGTATTAATGCCCCTTCTTCACAAGCCATCATACGGCTCGTCTACTGGACCACGACTCGTGTAGGTCCCTGTGGTGTTCAACCTTCACTTGGGTAGCCACTGGTTTCCCTGCCTCTCTTCTATGAGCCATCATACAACCCGTCTATTGGACAACGGCTCGTGTGGAGCCTCGTGGTGTTAGACTTTAACTCTATTTTCCATCTTTCTTCCTATCTTTTGCATCCAAGTGTTTCACTTATACAATTACAAAGAAACCATCCTATCCACATAAACAAACTCCATTTCTCGCACTAATTATTAGTTTTGAGCGTCAAATGTGCTAAGAGTTCACGACACATCAATCACACCTAAAATAAACTAAACTGGAGCTTTACCCTTCTGAATTCTCTTTGATCGCTGCCACACTATAAAATAAATGATCACAATGTCAATACAATTTCAAGGAAGCTCCTAGGATAGTAAATAAATAGGTGCAGAAACAAAATACAAATGCTGTGGTAGGTGGTTTGAATACAACAACTGAAACAAGTGAAGAAACAGTGACTGAGACAAATGTAAGAAGGAAGGAACAAGAAAGTGATGAAGCAGGGGCATGGCAAGTAAGTCCAAGAGCATCAACAAGAGGTACTGTAGAGGCACAAAACACAACAATAAGGGTGATAAATGGATTTGAAACTTTAGGAAGCATGGAGCAGGACTCAAGAACAGCAAGGCATATAGGGAGTGGAGGAGGAAGAAATGATAACCAATCTGAAGTAATCATATGAAGCTGGTCACGTGGAACATAAGAGGTCTAAATAAACTTCATAAACAAAAGGAACTGAAAGTGTTTATGAAGGAGAATAATGTAGGTATTATAGCAGTATTAGAACACAAAGTTAAGGAAAAATTAGCTGAAAAAGTAATACAAAAAATTGCAGCAGGGTAGAAGTGGGAAGCAAACTATGAATATATTGATAAAGGTAGAATATGGTTAGTGTGGAATCCTACAGTTCTTGAGTGTAAAATCTTGAACAAGTCTAATCAATATATACATAGTAGAGTGGAAGTGAAAGAGAAATAATATGATATTTTCCTTGGTGGCAGTTTATGGATTACACACTATACACATAAGGAAACAATTATGAGAGGATCTGAATCAAATGGTCTCAAATGTGCAGGTGCCTATGATATGTATGGGTGATTTTAATGTTATTCTATCAGGTGATGACAGATTGCAAGAAAGGCCAATCCAAGAGGTAGAAATAAAAGACTTTAATGAGTTTATGCTAGAAGCTGGTATGACAGAAATGAAAGCAACAGAAAGGGATTTTACTTGGTCTAATGGGAACACATGTAGCAAGATTGATAGAGCAGTGGTAAATGCTAAATGGATGTTGAATATGAGCCAATTAGAGGTAACTCTTAAGCAGTCAGGTACATCTGATCACACTCCTTTGAGTCTGGAATTAGATAAGAATATAGGAATCAGGCATAGGGCCTTCAAATTCTTTAATTGTATTACTGATCATCCTGAATTCTTAACAAGGGTGGAAAAAGAATGGAATGGAGGAAATAAAAGGGATATGAGGGAAGTATGGCATATGCTTACGAGAGTAAAGACAAGTCTCAAGTTAATCAATGATGGAGAGTTTAAAGGGGTAAGGAAGAGAGTGAAAGATATTAGAGGTCAATTGAAAGCTATACATGAGGACATGAGGGATCTGGTAACAGTAGCTTTATACAGGCAGCAGGAAAAAGTGCTACAAATCAATTTAGAGAAGTGGAGTGTCATTGAGGAGAGTGTACTTAAATAGAAAGCTAGGAATCAATGGTTGAAGTTAGGTGATTCAAATAATGCTTATTTTTTTGCACAAATGAAGAACAGGGTGGCTCAAAATACAATTAATAGTCTGATAACAATAGAAGGAAGTATAGCCCAATCACAAGAAGAAATAGAGAGAAAAGTATGTACATTCTACAAAGAGCTACTTGGGAAGGCTACTCACAGAATACCTAGTGTCAATATTGATACAATGAGACAAGGTAATACTCTGAATAGAGAGCAGCAAGTACTCCTAGCAGCAAAGGTGACAAAAGAGGAGGTGGAAAATGCACTCAAGGATATACATGATATGAAGGCACCAGGAATTGATGGTCTTAATGATTGTTTTTTAAAAAAGGCTTGGAAAGTGATTGGAGAAGATGTCTTGAATGCAGTATTAAGGTTTTTTGAAACTGGACATATGTATCAGCCCATTAACTGCACAATAGTGACTCTCATCCCAAAAGTTGCTAGCCCAACAAGAATAGGTGAATATAGGCCTATCTCTTGTTGCACAACAGTGTACAAGATCATTTCAAAAGTGATTACAACAAGGCTGTAGAGGGTAATGAGCTCTTTAGTGGATCCAAATCAATCAGCTTTTGTGCCAGGAAGAGCAATAAATGACAATATCATCTCGAGCCATGAGCTAGTGAAAGGGTACCGTAGGAAAGATATTTCTGCTAGATGTATGATAAAGGTTGATATGAAGAAAGCCTATGACTCAATTGAATGGAGTTTTTTTAAGCAAATATTGAGTGAACTGAAGTTCCCAACAATTGTGATCCAATGGATTTTGCAATGTGTCACAATAGTAACATACGTTTTCATGGTTAATGGAAGCTCAAAGAGGGGTTAGGCAAGGGGACCCCATGTCACCTTTCCTAATTGTGTTGGGTATGGATTATCTCACAAGGAACTTGAAGAAGATGCATACTAATCCAGAATTCCATTACCATCCCAGGTGTAAGAAAGAAAGAATAATTCAACTGAGTTTTGCTGATGACTTATTGATGTTCTGTAGGGGTGATACAAAATATGTAAGACAATTATACAAGTTCTTTATGGAGTTCTCTAAGGCATCAGGGTTGGTAGCAAATGTGGACAAGAGTAGTGTCTATTTTGGAGGAGTAAAGCAAACAGTTCAGGAACAAATACTACAGGAGCTGCAATTTGTGAAAGGTGAATTACCATTCAGGTACTTGGGAGTACCTTTGAGTACCAAGAGAATATTTGTTGTCCAATGCAAGCCTCTTATTTTAAATGTTGAGTAGAGTTACAAGCTGGACCACAAAGTTCCTATCCTATGCTGGAAGAGCTCAGTTGGTGAAGATTGTGTCGTTCTCTATCCAAACCTTTTGGGCACAAATTTTTGCACTACCTAAGAAGATTATTTCTGCTATTGAGAGCATATGCAGGAAGTTTCTATGGACAGGGAATGTAGAAGCTTCAAAAAAAGAACTTATTGCCTGGGAAAAGTGATGTTGGCCAAAAGCAAGTGGAGGTATGTATTTCTTTGATGTGTTCACCTGGAATAATGCAGCCATTGGAAAATTATTGTGGAATCTATGCAAAAAGAAGGATAAACTTTGGGTTGAATGGATACATAGTTATGATGGACAAAAGCGGATCTGGGGCAAATAGGCTAAGCAAGCATCATGGATAGTGCAGAGAATATTTAAAGCACACAAATACTTTATAGCTGCTGGATATAATGAACAAAGGTTGATGCAAACGGAACAATATTCTATTAAAGAATTATATGGAAGGATGAGAGGAGATACTGAGAAAGTGGACTGGAGGAAACTTGTATGGTCAAATTATGGGGCACCCAAGTGGATCTTCATACTATATATAGCACTTCACAGAAGACTCTCAACTAAAGATTGAATGGCAAAATGGGGGATAACAAATCACTTAACATGTCCACTGTGTCAACAAGAAGATGAAGATATTGATCATTTGTTTTTTAAATGTTCTTTTACTGCCGGAATATCGAATAGACTGCTGGCTTGGCAAGGAATATGTAGAAAAGGTTTGGATTGGCAAGGAGAAATACAATGGGCAATCACACATATGAAAAACAGGAATAGCATAGCACAAGTATACGGGATGACTTTGGCTGGCACGATTTACCACCTATGGAGGGAACATAACTATAGAATTTTCCAAAACAAAAAGAGGAATGTGGAGGTTATGCTGAGTCTTATTATACAAGAAATACATGGAAGAGGTGCCCAACAGAGAAAACTTAGTAATAGATTACAAGATTTAAATGTATATCCATAGTATGTTAGTAAGGGATTGGAGATTTAATAGTGATAGAAAGTAAGTCTTGGGGCAAGTTTGTCCAAGTCTGCTTGTTTTTTGCTTTGTAATGTTTCACTTTGGTTAATAAAATTTTTATTTACCAAAAAAAAAATGTTTTGACACCAAATCAAAATTATTGAAGATGTCACTAAAAACAAGTAAAAAATAGCATTGTGGAACCCCCGTGGGTAATCCAAATATTTACTCCATTAATTTCTCTCATTCAGCTCATGAAACTTGTTCTTTAAAAACTGGCATACGAGCTCAAACAATCCACAAACAGATTATGCAACACTTGAAACATTGTTCACCATTAGAGAGCTAACTAGGGAGGTTTGAGATGATAATTTATGTCCTAGACAAGTCCCCAATCCAATCCCGATGATCCCAACACAAAACTTTATCAATTCCCAACATATGCACCCCAAATGAGCTCAAACAGATCTCCAGGGATCAAGAAATTGAATTTAGAATACTGAACAATGGACTGATTTTGAGATTTAACTACCAACAATGGCCGCTAAAGCAATCATTTTTCCACTTAAGAAGCCCGGCTAAAGAGGTTCTTCTACCGCTAAAGTGTCAGGGCTTATGCTGGAGGCCTTCTAAATCGGCTTCTTGGCCGCTTAAGAGACTACATCTTGAGAAAGGCCAGGGCTTCTAAAGTGACCAGTCCCTAGCTTGGAAGCCCCTCTTAAGAGGAACCTTTTGTCGCTAAAGCATCTTCTGCTTAAGCTATGCCAGGGCTGCTTGAGCGGCTGCACATTCACAGTGCACCAGCCAAATGAGCTATGTCCCAACGGGCTCTACTTGGTATTCGGGATTGGTTCAAAATCCCATGCATGCAAACGAACAATGCTACCCCATAAAATTTTACATTGTGGACTCAATATAGAGGTAGAAACTTTTGCCGAAGTTCATCTAAACAAGAAATGAGTCCCATACCGAAGCTCTATTTTAAGCCAAAATCCACATGATCACTCAAAATGAGCCTGGAATCCCCAAAGTCTGCACCAATGGCCTTTCGAGACCAAACTCAATTTTCCAGAGCCAACAAAATAGCCAGGATAACATTTTGGGCCATTTACCTGAAGCTTTAATTGAAGTCAATTGTTGATGAGAATTGTAGAGAGGAAGAGAGAACAATTGTAGAGATAAAAACACATTCAAACAGTAGATCTCTTAGTTTTCTTTATCTAGGGGTTGAGACATTGAAGGCAAGTTGTCTCACACTTCAGTTGTGGATTTGAAGATTGTGTTCTATTTTAGTAATATCTTTTACCTTTCTTCATTTTGTTTTTCTTAATTGCTAGAAATGTGGGCGTGATGATTTTTATTAAATTGGAGCTTTTATGCTAGAAATAGACAAATCTATTTGGGTGCTTAAAAAATTGCTCTATTGCTTTTGTAGTTCCTTGTTTCCATGCTTGATTTCATGAAATAGGTTCACTCTAGTTTTCATGTTTTAATTTATGGGTTGAAAGTGCACACTCAATCCTAGCTTTCCTTCTCCGATCGATGGTTGAAAAAGATTGATTGGAGTGTAGAATTAAATTGATGATTGCATGATGACTTTAAATCTTGAACTTGAGATCGAAAGATGATAGTTTAGGGTTTATTTGTTGGGTTGAAGGCTTCCTTTAAAGAGAGGTCTACGTTAAAGTAGTGGGTTATTCTATAGTTGTGTGATTGAGACTGAAAGGAGATATTATGATAATACTCTTTGAGATCGAAAGATAATTAGCATAATTAAAGATGACATAGCCTACCAATTAGTGATTGAATGATGTTGGATTGAATTGTAATGGATCGTTCAGTGTTAATTGGCTCCCAAGTTTTCCTGATTCCCGTACATCCCTAGCTTCATAACATCTTTTCCCCCATTAGAAGTGTAGTTATAAAAATTTCCTTCTCTTTGATATTTGTGTACCTTGTATGTCTAGGTTCAAACAAGTATCTAGTTAGCCTTTATCTTTTCAATTGCCGTTACATTGTTCCTTGTGGGATTCAACCCTGACTCTTAATTGGGTATTTTTATTGATGACAACTGCTCACTCTTTTAATTAGGTTTTTATGGTTATTTGAGAGTTATCAAAAATGGCGGCGCTGTCGAGGAACAATTAGGCGTATTGAATTGATTTAGGATTTCTTGTGAATAGTTGTCTTTAATTTTTTTCTTTTGTTTCAAAATTTTTTTGTGATCACTGCATCTTTGGGGATTGTATGTCTTATACCAAACCATGTCCTTGTGGGGTCATGCTTAACAATCTCATGTGGTGCATGAAGATCCTACACCTATCCTTCTTTGCAACAGAAAGTTTTATAGAAGAACACCTAGTTCGGTGGTGTGACTTGGCTGACTTTGGGATGAGGCTTAATACTCTTAGGTCTAGGATGACATCAACCATGAGGATGTAAGATCCTTATTATCCAATGGCCAATAAGAGCGAAGAAGAGTCTCACGACTTGCACCTTGCTTGGTGTGATGAGACGGGCCAATTCATGTTTAAAGTTGAATGGTTTAAAATCGAGCCAAGTGAAGAGATGAAGGTGTATATAGAAGATATCTCGAGATTGTGCAACCAACCCAATTCAATAACAACCCAAGAAGCCAAATTGAATTGCACGATACTAGAGTTGCACCAAAAAACCTAAAAGATCATAAATGGCAACTTTGGTACATGCAAAATTTAGGGTGTCATTCACTTGAAGGCCAATAATTACAAAGTTCAATGCTCAAATGTCCTAGTGACACTTTCACTCTTGCCCAATGATTCAAAACGAAAGCATGATTCAAAGTTGGTTAAGAGATTCAAGTCTTCAAAGTGGAGAGATCGGGTGAAACACTTAATTCTCTCTTGCACTCCCCAAGCTCTTCGGAGTAAAATTGATCTCAAGTTGGGGAGAGGTTTCATTGCCTCGAAGTGGAAACACAAAGGGTGATGTACCCGGCGTCGAGCATGTTAAATTGTCCGCTTGATGGGAGGCACCCCATTGGTATCTAGCTTAGTTGAATTTTAAGTTTTATATATTCGATTAGGTTTAATTTGTGTTTTTGACTAATTCTCATTATTTTAAAGTATTGGAGTTAATTTGAACAAGTTTGGAGGCATGAATCTTGACGAAAATGATATTTGGGGCTAAAACCCCTTTGGAAAATGACTTGGGAGGCATTTCGGGTGCCCATGCTCACCCAATGAGACTGGGAAAATTGCTCAATCGACCCCCGAGTTTGCCCAATTGAATAGTGAGTAGCTTGAAAAAATGGCCTCAAGAGCCGCAAAAGTGAGCTGAAGTTCGCTTAAGCGAAGTCTGCAAAAGAGGCTCCCTCTCGCAAAAGCGAACATTGCTTAAGTGCAAGGGCACTCACTTAAGCGAACCCCGACTTTTCAATAGCAGTCACCAAAGCGACCAAATGTCGCTCAAGGGAAGGTAAAGCATTTCAAAAGGTATTTTAAGGGAGCCAAACAGGCAAAACTCACAAAATAGAAGTTCCAACTTCTTGTTCTCCATCTTCACTTGTTCCAAAATGATTCCAACCTCTTGGTCTTCGTTGCAAACACAATCTGACATGTTTTTCTCACTTTTACTCTCTTAAAATGTTAATAATCTTTTTTTGACTAGTATGTTTGATTGTTGTTTGTTTGCTTTTGTTTTTGGATTATTGTGCGCTGGTAATTTTTATTATGTTTTGGTTTTAATATATTAGTATATTTTGTTAGTTTATGTCTTTGGATAATAAAGTGTGGTGATTCTTTTCACTCTTGATGCCTTGAAGCAGGGGAAGTCTGAGTACCCATAGCTTGTGAATTTGGGAACCATTGCAAAAGCTCAATGAAAAGGCTTAAATTTTCCTGATGATAGATCCAGTGAGATCATTCTTAAGGGAAAATTTTCATTTTGTTAAGTTTGGTTGGCTTGGTGATGCCTCGATATGAGGTTGTAACTTGTTTGGTACTAATATATTTAGTCAAGCCTTGTGAGTTGTGAAATGAGAATTCCTCTGAAAGTTTGTGAAAGTGAATGATTTTGTGAAAATGGGTCGACTCCTTTTGTAACTCCAAATTACGAGGTGGTGAGTATAAAATTACTCTTTTGTTCTTGACTAGGAAGTGAAATGTAGCCATATTGAATAGCTTCATTCCATGTGTGGTGAGTCTTTGTAAATAATACCTTGTGTTCAGTTGTGTTAACTAGAACTTTCCCGGTTGGTCTTAAATGTTGGTCTTGATTGAGTTAGTTGGAGAAATGATCTTAGGATTCCTTTGATTGTCCTTAAAGTCCACTTAGCCTAAATATCCCACCTTTGAACTAAATGTATCCCTAGTTTTCCCCTTTGAGCCTTATCCCATTATTGGCAACCACATTACAAGCCTTGTCCTTTTAATAAAAGTAACCTTCTTTTGAAACCTTTCCATCCTTGAACTCTAAATTGTGAAAGTCGAGGCTAAAAGCCTAAGTTGGAGGTGTTATATAAAGAGTATATATGGATGCTTACCACATGAGGGATGTATTAAAAAGAGCTTGATAATGGAGGAAAAGTCTCAAAGAAAGAAAAAGTGTAAAACAGAAAGAAAGAGAAAGAAAGAAAGATTTGGAGTTGAAAAGTGAATAAAAGTGGAAAGAGTTGCTGATTGAAAAGTTGTTGTGTAGTGTTCAAGGAGGGTGTAGTCACCTGTACCTAAATGATATCCTAACCTACCCTAAGACTAAATTACAAGCTTAACAAAGTCCTTTGAGATCTCCAACCAAACGACAATGAGACAATATTTTTTGAAAATATGGGCAAGCATATGGTGTGGCATTTGTGTACAAGAGATAATTTGTTTTGTCTGTGAGTGCTTGTATTGTTGTCCCTTGTGTTGTGAATACTTGTGTGTTTTTGTGGGACATTTATTTTCTTGTTAGGGCATGAATGCTAGGATGGATTGGTGAAGTTATTAGATTCCAAAATTGAGTCAAGGGAAGTTGTTAGAGTACTAGTAATTGTGAGTCATTTCTTGAAAATTCTTGTTGCCACTTGATCACTCTTGGAGTTCATTGAGTTTTAAAATTTTGTTTGACTATGAGGGAGTTGCTTGAATTATTAACCACGTGTGTGCTTGCTAATTATTAGTACCAACCAAAGTCATCACCATGATTCTTTGCGAAAATGAAAGAGTTTTGTTCTTGAATTGAGTGCCTCTTGTGTTTTGAATTTTTATGTTGCTTTAGGACAAGAAAAGTTTTAAGTTGGGGGTGTTGATGAGTGGTCAATTTGCACTCATTTTGGGCTCTTTTCTTATGATTTTGTGGCACTCAAAGTAGAGAAAAAGGCAAATTATTCTTTGAATTGTGGTGTTTAAGGTGTTTTGATGTTGGGAAAGAAAATGTTGATCAAAAGTGGAATCAAACCTTAAAAAGAGCAAAACGTCGCAGAAAACAAATCTCAGGTATCCCACTTGCAGAGTACTGGTCGCTTAAGCAAACCCATCAACTGGACGCTTAAGCAAACCCATCAACTGGACGCTTAAGCGACGACGTCGGGTTCGCCTTTGCGAACTTGGCCTAAAGGGAGGGAATTCACTTAAGTTAACTTCAGTTCGCTTTTACAAAGGTCAATTTTGCAAACTTCATGCTGCTTTTGCGAAGACCGCCTTTTCAGACAGGGACAAATAGGAAATTCTCAAGATTTGGACCAAAATTCATAAAATAGGGTTTGAGTTGGAAATGAATGGATGATCCAAGAATTGTAGAGGGGAAGAGAGAACAATTGTAGAGAGAAAAAGACATTCAAAAAGTAGATCTCTTAATGTTCCTAATCTAGGGGTTGAGACATTGAAGGCAAATTGCCTCACATTTCAATTGTAGATATGAAGATTGTGTTTAATTTTAGTAATACATTTTACCTTTCTTCATTTTCTCGTTCTTAATTTCTAGATATGTGGGTGTGATGAATTGTATGAAATTGGGGCTTTTGTGGAAGAAATAGGCAAAGCTCTTTAGGTGTTTAATTAATTTCTCTATTGCTTTTGTAGTTCCTTGTTTCCATGTTTGATTTCATGAAATAGGTTCACTCTAGTTTTAGTTTTTGAATTTATGGGTTGAGAGTGCATGCTCTATTCTAGCTTCCCATCTGTGATTGATGTTGGAAAGAGATTGATTGGAGTGGAGAATTAGATTGATAATCGCATGTCGACTTTAAATCTTGAATTTGAGTTTGAAAGATGATAGTTTAGGGTTTCTTTATTTGGTGCAAGGCTTCCTTTAAAGAGAGATCTAAGTTGAGGTAGTGGGTTGTTTTGTATTTATGTGATTGAGACCGAAAGGAGATATCACAATAAAACACTTTAAGATCGAAAGATAATTAGCGTAATTGAAGATGACCTAGCCTACCATTAGTTATTGAATTTTCTTGGATTGAATTGCAATGGATCTTTGAGTGTTAATTGACTCCTAAGTTTTCCCAATTCCTGTATATCCCTTGCTTGATAGCGTCTTTGCCACCATTAGAAGTGTAGTTATTAAAATTGTCTTCTATTTGATATATGTGTACCTTCTATGTCTAGGGTCAAGAATGTATCTAGTTAGCCTTTATCTTTTCAATTGTCGTTACATTGTTCCTTATGGGATTCAACCCTAAATCTTAGTTGGGTATTCTTATTGATGATGACCGCTCATTCTTTTAATTAGTTTCGGAGGGTGATTTGAGCGTTATCAAAAATAGTGCCGCTGCCGGGAACAATTAGGCGTATTGAATTGATTTAGGATTTCTAGTTTACTTGTTTCTATCTAGATTGTGAATAGTTGTCTTTATTTTTCTTTGTTTGGTTTTTATGGCTTCTTGTGATCACTGTATCTTACGGGATTGTATGCCTTCTACTGAACCATGTCCTTGTGAGGTTTTTCTTGAGAAGCTTATGTGGTGCACGAAGATCCTACACATATCCTCCTTTTCGACAGAAAATTTTATAGAAGATCACCTAGCTTGGTGCTATGACCTGATCTTCTTTGGGATGCGGGTTAATAATCTTAGGGCTAGGATGAGATCAACCATGAGGTTGGAAAATCCTTATTATCCAATGGTCGAGAAGAGCGAAGAAGAGTCTCACGACTTGCACCTTGCTTGGTGTGATGAGACGAGCCAATTCATGTTCGAAGTTCAACAGTTTGAAACCGAGCCAAGCGAAGAGGTGAAGGTTGATATAGAAGATATCTTGAGATTTTGCAACGAATTCAATTCAATAACAATCCAACAAGATGAACTAAATGGCCTAATACTAGAGTTGCAAGAAAAAAATAAAAACATCATAAATGGAAATTTTGGTTCTTGATAAATCGATGGTGTCACTCACTTGAAGGCCATGAATTACGAAGTTCAATGCTCAAGTGGCCTAGGGACTCTTTCACTCTGGCCCAATGATCCAAAACGAAAGCATAAATTAAAGTTGGGTACGAGATTTAAGTCTTCAAAGTGGAGATAACTGGTGAAACAGTTGATTCTCTCTTGCACTTCCCAAGCTCTTCAGAGTAAAATTGATCTCAAGTTGGGGAGAAGGTTCATTTCCTAGAAGTGGAAAAATAAAGGGTCATGTACCCACTGTCACGCCGAGACGTTAAATTGTTCGCTTGATAGGAGGCACCCTGTCATGCCCCGAGCTACCCCCAAGACGCGGAGACGGGACCTAGGATCACGAGTGACCCCAAGCTAACCCTGCTGGCATAACATAAGCATACTATGATAACTGAAATAAGATAATTCTATGCAGAAGCTTAAACATGAGATAAACTGAAAGTGATGGGGAATACTCATCATTAAATTTGGATATATAATTAGAGAGTTTAACGACAACTGAAATATCAAACTCGAATCTAAAACTAATTCTAACTATGTCTGAAATAAAGCCTCTAACTGACTAGAGATGCTGGGACATGCCCCAGGTAAATCTAGCAAAAACTGAAACTAAAGACTGAAAGTAGAAAGATAATCATGTCAATCGTCCTCGAAGAATGAGGACTCACCACTGATGCTGCTGAACTGAAGATCGGGAACCGATCTATGCGTGATCTGGAAGCTGAGAACCTAGACCTACATCACGAAAAGATATAGCGCAGAGTATGCGTCAGTACTTGAAAAGTAGTGAGCATGCATGATAGAGTAAAGGTGAACAATATAAACATAACTGAACAAAGAATATAACTGAGAAATGATATAAGATAATCATGATACTATACTGGAAATACTGAACATGAACTAACTGAATGCAATGACCAAGTTTATAACATGCTGAGTCTGAAATCTGACTGTAACTGATAACATGGTCAATGCAATAGAATCTAACTGTGAGGGAGTTACTAATAACCGACATAAAACCACATGAGCTAAATGTGGAGTCCGATGTATACACCCCATCGAGAGGACCCAATATACCCTGCCAGAGGTATAGAGGCATGACTGGCGTGATCACTAAAATGATGCCCACATAGGGGACTTACAACCTACAGGGCACCTAGTTCTGGGACTTGAGGGTGACTGACCCTAGTCCAACTCGGTATTAAGTCTACTCCCAACTGATTATGTAAATAACACATTATGACTGAATTTCTGTAATACTTGATAGCTCAAAATAGTGACATGCAAAATATGAGAATGCAACATTAATGTACTGATAATGAAACATTCGAATCTCAGGCATGTATATCTGAAATAGCTGACCTAGCATGTGTAATTCATAAACTAAAAGAACTACATAGCTAGGGTTTTGAGTTTACGAAATCATCTACGCAAAAAAATATTAAAATCATGATAATCTGAGTAGGAACATTAAAGTAACTAATTCATAATGATCTGCTGAAATTCTAAAAACGCTAGGTCTAGATAATATGAAGGGAATCAAGAATCTGACTGAATTCTAGGGACCTAATGGGTGAAAGGAACCCACTAGTGAAATCCCACATACCTGGTGACGAATTCCACGGAGAAATCTTTCGATTTCGGGCTGGACCTGATGAAAACCTTGCTGCGTTTTGGAACTAGGGCTGGTCGACTTCTTCTCCTCTATTTCTCTAGTTTGATCGATTTCTTGGTGAATGATTTGACTAGGGTAAGTTCTAATTAAGTTACTAGGCTTAAACTGACAAAAACTACGTAATTTAGGGGTTAAACGACGTAGTTTAGGGGTCCAACGCATAAGGAAAAGACCAAACAACCCCTGACTTAAAAAGTTATCAGGGCCACCGACAGGACTGACCGACGGACCATGGATGGACCGATGGTCCGCGCTGGTCAGCCATCGTTCGACGTCTGGGACTGGAATTGGGATGTCTGACCTATGGCCCTAGACCACGGACCGTGATCTGACCTATGGTCCGTAGGTCCCGGCGTAGGTCGACACTTAGCCAATTTTTCTTAGGGTTCTGGGAAAGGGTCGCAGGTGGCCATCCACGGACCACCAGCACGGGCCGTGGGTCACCCTACGGTCCGTGGGTTGCACCTCTAACTTCTGGAAATCTGCATTTTGGTCTATTTTCGGATACGGGGTGTTACATTATCTCCCCCTTGGGAACATTGATCCTCGAATGAAGACTAAACTAGCTGAATAGGGAGGGAAAGAGCTGCAAACCCTACCACTAAGTACTAAAGACTGATTTCAGACTGAATTAAGTTCCAAGAACATGCAAATACGCTAAAGATGCAAGTACAAATTGAAGGAACATGATATTAAGACTGAAGCCACACATGAATGCTTGAAAAACTGAAAAGGAACTATTACCTCAAGCTGGAATGGAATCGGAAGGAAAGAGATGAGGTTACTTGGCCTTCATGGCTGTTTCTGCTTCCCAAGTAGCTCCCTCTACGGACTGACTCCTCCACAAAACCTTAACTGAAGCGACTTCTTTGTTTCTCAACCTTCTAACCTGACGATCAAGAATCTCAACTGGCACATCCTCATAAGTGAGACTATCTTTCACAGACACGCTCTCTAAAGGTAATATGGATGCTGGATCACCCACACACTTCTTCAACAATGAAATGTGAAAGACCGAATGCACTGCTGCTAGTTCTGCTGGAAACTCTAACTCGTACGCCACTTTACCAACCCTTTTCAAGATCTTGTAAGGGCCTACATATCTAGGAATGAGCTTCCCTTTCTTGCCAAACCTCATCACCCTCTTCATAGGTGACACTTTAAGGAAAACCCAATCATGAACTTGGAACTCCAAGTCCCTTCTCCGTACATCTGCAAAGGACTTCTGGCGACTCTGGGCTGTCTTAAGTCTATCTCTGATGAGCTGCACTTTTTCCATATCATCATGAACCGAATCTGGTCCTATCAAGGCTGCTTCACCTACTTCAAACCAACCAACTGGAGATCTGCATCTACGCCAATACAATGCCTCATAAGGGGCCATCTGAAAGCTGGAATGGTAGATATTGTTGTAGGGAAACTCTATAAGAGGAAGGTGATCATCCCAACTACCCTTGAAGTCGATCACACAAGCTCTCAACATGTCCTCTAAGGTCTGAATGGTACGCTCTGCCTGACCATCCATCTGCGGATGAAACGTTCTGCTAAGATTAACCTGAGTACTAAGACCTTTCTGAAATGACTTTCAAAAATGAGAGGTAAACTGAGGACCTCTATCTAAGATGATAGACAAAGGAACCCCATGCAACCTGACTATATCATTAATTTAAAGCTTGGCGTAGTCCTCCGCCGAGTTTGTAGTCTTAACAGCCAAAAAGCGTGCAGACTTAGTAACTCTGTCTACTATCACCCAAATAGAGTCACGATGTCTGCGATTACGAGGTCAACTTGTAATGAAGTCCATGTTGATCACTTCCCACTTCCAAGTAGGAATGTTGATCTCTTGAGTCATACCCCCTGGTTTCTAATGTTCTACCTTCACTTGCTGACAATTGGGGCACTTAGCCACAAAATCTACTATATCCCTCTTCATGCCATTCCACCAAAAGACTTCCCGCAGATCACGGTACATCTTAGTGGCACCTGGATGAATAGAATACCTGGAATTATGGGCT
>JAJONR010008987.1:0-19476 GCA_029582245.1 Solanum etuberosum
TATCTTCGAAAAATGACTAGCACCCTGAAGTTGGTCAAACAAGTCATTAATCCTGGGGATGGGATACTTATTCTTGATTGTGACTTTGTTCAACTGCCGATAGTCAATGCACATCCTGAGAGAACCATCTTTCTTTTTCACAAACAACACTGGGGCACCCCATGGAGAAATACTAGGTCTGATGAAGCCCTTATCTAGAAGGTCTTCCAACTGCTCTTTAAATTTCTTAAGCTCGGCTGGAGCCATTCTGTAAGGAGGAATAAAAATAGGCTGGGTATCTGGAAGGAGATCAATTCCGAAGTTGATTTCCCTTTCGGGAAGATATTTTGGAAACACTTCTGGGAACTCATTAACTACTGGAACTGACTCAAGAGTTGGGGTTTCGGAGCTTGAATCCTTAACCCAAACTAGATGATAGAGATAACCCTTAGAGATCATCTTTCTTGCCTTAAGGTAAGAAATGAATCGACCCATAGGCGCTAAGCTACTGCCCTTCCATTCTAAGATTGGTTCGTCTGGAAACTGAAAACAAACAATCCTAGTTCTACAATCGACTGAGGCATAACAGGAATGTTACCAATCCATGCCTAGAATGATATCGAAGTCTACCATTTCTAACTCTACAAGATCTGCTGAGGTGACTTTATGAGAGAATGTGACAGGGCAATTTCTGTATACCCGTCTAGCTATAATTGGGCCACCAACTGGAGTAGAGACTGAGAAGGGTTCTGAGAGAGTTTTTGGACTAACATCGAAGTTTACTTCTATATAAGGAGTTAAAAAAGACAAAGTAGCCCCTGTTGTCTTTCCACTGAGTGAACCATATGTGAGCCACATCCTTAAAGTGGTAGAATGTCAATTCCACCTTATCATTATCAGTCACTTGCATCACTCCAAAGATTTTCTTAACCTCATCAATGAAATTATGTGGGTCCTCACCAACTTGCGACCCTAAAAACTCAGGCGGATTCATCCTAACAAAATCTCGAACTCTAGCTGCCACTGATCCACCATTTCTATTAGTAGGAACTG
The DNA here is from genome assembly GCA_029582245.1 of Solanum etuberosum. NCBI lineage: Eukaryota > Viridiplantae > Streptophyta > Magnoliopsida > Solanales > Solanaceae > Solanum > Solanum etuberosum. The sequence goes on from JAJONR010008987.1 coordinate 1,033, forward strand.
AAACCTGTTGATTGTTCTGGTTGGTCATACTCTGAGCCAAATGATGAATCACATTCTGAAACTTTGCGTTCGAAACCTCATGGTCTGGGACTAGAGGAAGTGCGTTAGCATTGCGTGCATTAGCATTCCATGCGTAAGCTCTACGACGAGGTATGATCTTAAGCGCATAATGTCGAGTTAGAGAGAGATCATACCAATGCACGATAAAAATATCAAGAAAGTGAGGCTTTCTTAAAACACTTCGTAGCTTCCCCCTCATTAGATGTGGTGCACTTCACACCCATGAAAAGGACTCTACTTAGTGCGAATTTTTGGACATCCTAGGAAACTTAAACGTAATGCTCTGATACCAAGTTTGTCATGCCCCGAGTCTACCCCCAGGACGCGGACACGGGACCTAGGATCACGAGTGACCCCAAGCTAACCCTGCTGGCATATCATAAGCATACTTAAAGAGAACTGAATCAATAAACACTATGCGAAAGCTAATCATAAGATAAATCTGAAATGATGGGGAATACCCATACTACATCTGAATATATAAATACGGAGAGTTTAACAACAATTGAAAAGTCAAACTCAAATACTAAAGCTGATTCTAACTATGTCTGAAATAAAGCCTCTAACTGACTAGAAATGCTGGGACATGGCCCAACTAAATCTAGTAAAAACTGAAACTAAGACAAAAAAACAAAGGAAACATGTCTGTCGTCCTCGTAGAATGAGGACTCACCACTGATACTGCTGAGCTGAAGATCGGAAATCGATCTATGCGTGATTTGGAAGCTGAGAACCTGAACCTACATCACGAGAAGATGTAGCGCAGAGTTTGCGTCAGTACTTGAAAGGTACTGAGCATGCAGGATAGAGTAAAGCTGAACAATAATCATAACTGAACAAAACAATTAGAGCAATGATATAATCTGAACTGAATGTAAATACTGAGATATACTGAATACTAAGCTAACTAAATGCAATGACCAAGTACATGATATGCTGAGTCTGAATACTGAACTGTAACTGATAACCTGGTCAATGTACTAGAATCTGACTGTACTGTGGGAGCTACTAATAACCGACATAAAACCACATGAGCTAAATGTGGAGTTCGATGTATACGCTCCATCTAGAGAATCCAATATACCCTGCCAGAGGTATAAAGGCATGACTGGCGTGATCACTAAAATGATGCCCATAGAGGAGACTTACAACCTACAGGGCACGTAGTTCTGGGACTATGAGGGTATGCTGGAACCCTAGTCCACTCGGTATTAAGCTACTCCCAATTGATTATGAAATTAACACATTATGACTGAATTTTATAAAACATGGATAGCTCGATGTTTAGACATGTAAACTCTGAGAATGCAACAATTATATCTGATAATATGACATTCGTAAACTGAAGTATGTATATAACTGAAATAGCTGGCCTAGCATGTGTCATTCATGAACTAAAGGAACTATATAGCTTGGGTTCTGAATTTCATGCAAGAAACTAAGCAATAACATGATAATCTTATTTGGATCATTCTAACAACTAAAACCCAACAATTTCTAACATTCAAGAATCCCTAGGTCTAGATAATATCAAGGGAATCAAGATTCTGACTGAATTCTAGGGACCTAATGTGCGAAAGAAACCCACTAGTGAAATCCCACATACTTGGTGATGAATTCCACGGAGAAATCTTTCGATTTCAGGGATGGAACTGAAGAAAACTCATTGCGTTCTTGGAAAAAGGTTTGGTCGACTCTTTCTCCCCTTTTGCTTTGAGTTTGCTAAATTTTGGAGAATGAATTGACTAGGGTAAGTTCTAATTAAGTTACTAGGTGAAACTGACCAAAACTACGTAGTTTAGGGGGTTAAACGACGTAGTTTAGGGGTCCAACGCATAGGGAAAAGACCAAAAGACCCCTGACTTAACTGCTGTCGGGGTCAACCGACGGACTGACCGACGGACCGTAGATTGACCGATGGTTTGTGCTGGTCAACCGTCATTCATTACTGGGAGTTGAATAATGAGGGTCTGACCTACCGCCCTGGACCACAGATCGTGGTCTGACCTACGGTCCGTAGGTCCAGGCATAGGCTGACTCTTAGCTGATTTTCTGAGGGGTTTCTGGGACAGAAATCTGGGGCCCAACCTACTGCCCTGGACCATGGACCGTGGTCTGACCTACGGTCCGTTGGTCCTGGCGTAGGTCTGGACTTAGAATAATTTTTCTGGGCTTTTCTGGGAGGGGCTCCAGGTGGTGAACTACGGACCACCAGGACGGACCGTGGGTCACCCTACGGTCCGTAGGTGGTGCCCGTAGGTGGAACCTGTAGCTTCTCAAATCTGCAATCTGGTCTGTCTAGGATACGGGGTGTTACAAAAGGCATGACTGTGGCGTGATCACTAAAACTGATGCCCAACAGAGGGTACTTCTGAACTTACTTTGGCACGTAGTTTTAGGACTGTGAGGGTACGCTGAACCCTAGTCCAACTCGTGGCTAAGTCTACTCCCAACTAAATATGTATATAGCTAAAATGCAACTGAAATACTGAGTAGCTCAAAATACTGACATGCTATCTGAAAATGCAACATAAATATACTGAAAGATATATTGCATTTCTGATTGATCTGCCTAGTAAGTATAATTCATGAGTACTGATAACTAATACAGGCTAGGGTTCTGAATTCTATACATGGAACTATGCAAATTTTCCAAGAAACTTGTTATTTAGAATCGTGGAACTATAGCAGTTAAAGTCACAATGAATTTCCAAGATTTTGGAAACCCTAGATCTGAACAATTTATTGAAAATTGAAGAACTGACTGAATTCTAGGGACCTAATGGCTGAAAGGAACCCACTAGTGAAATTTCATATACCTAGTGACGAAAACTACGGAGAAATCCTTTGGAATTTGGGACTAAACTAGAAGACTTCTGCTTGTTCTTGGGAAAACTATCGCCTCTTTTCTCTTCTTTTCATTCTAAGTTTGATGATTTTAGGAGAATGAATGTTCTAGGTACTTTTTGACTAGATTATTAGGCTTAGACTAAGTAAAATGACGTAGTTTAAGCCTTAAATGACGTAGTTTAAGTACCAAACGCATAAGGAAAAAGACCAATGTGACCCTGACTTAAAAGCTGACGAAGTGGCTTCAAGACAAGCTTCACAGGCCGTCTAGAGCACTACGGCCCGTCAAGTGGGTAGTGAAGATGATCTTCCTGACATGGATTTACTATTTCGAGCATAACATTTTACTCCGAGCTTGGAATTAGGCAAACTCGGTGGCGTTGGAAAGAAGATTCAAAGATCTTTAATTTGATAGGCCATGGGCCACCTAATTCATTTTGTTCTGAAATATATGCTCGTTTGAAATTGACCCTAAGCTCCAAGTCTGATAAGTCTCTTTCACGGACGACTTTACGGTCAGTGTCCCCCTTCACGGACCATTTAGACGTCTGTGGTCCTTAACGAGTGACTTTGGGGGTGCAACCTCACTTAAAAGCTGACGAAGTGACTTCAAGACAGGCTTCACGGGCCGTCTAGAGCATCACGGCCCGTCAAGTGGGTCGTGAAGATGCTCTGCCTGACAAGGCTTCACTAAAACGAGCATAACTTTTTTACTTCGGGCTCAGAATTAGGCAAACTTAGTTGCGTTGGAAAGATGACTCAAAGACCTTTAATTTAATAGACCTTCGGCCACCAAATTCATTTTATGCTAAAAAATGTGATAGTTTGAAGTTGCCCAGCACTCAAGACTTGACTTGGGTGCAACCTCCTTGACTGGGTGACTTGTACAGACCCCTAGACGGGCCGTCAAAGTCACCATGGGCCATCTAGGTTACCCCTCCCAGGGCAGTCCTGGATGGTCACTCACGACATCCTTAATGGACTGTGGTCCCCTACACAGACCGTCTAAGATGCCGTGAAGGGTCCGTGGTCCATTTTGGATTCGTGGACTTGCCCAAATTTCCCCTTTTAGCTCTTTCTGAAAGTCCGAAGTGTTATAGAAGGTGTGTATAGTCCTAAGCCAGTAAAGGTTCTATCCTATATTTGTGCAAGAAGGATGGTGGGAACGGGTTTTCTAGCCTAATTAGCTCATCTCCGGGATGTTAGTGCAGAGTTCCTTTCCATAGAGTCAATTCTCAAAGTTTCAGGTTTTCTAAAGGTGTTTCCTAAGGAAATTTCGGGCATGCCTCCAGAAAAGGACGTTGATTTTTTCATAGATTTGGAGTCAGCAACTCATCCAATTTCTATCCCTTCACACTGCATGACTCTGGCAGAATTGAGACAACTCAAGGTTCAGCTTCAAGAGCTTTTAAATAAAGAATTTGTTCATTCTAGTGCATCGCCTTGGGGGTGCTTCAGTGTTGTTTGTAAAGAAAAAAGGAAGGTAGTATGAGAATGTTCATAAAAAAAAATTCATCATTAAAAGTTAATTTTCTGTTTAATATTAGCGATGAAATAATATTCGAATGTTAAAAAAGTTACTATCTGATTGCTAATAATAAAAGCAAGGATGCATATACATATTGATAGTTTCCTTTTTTATTTTTGCAACTACACGTGTCTCTCCACATGCCCCACCCCACCCCTCCGTAAGAAATACACTTCAATGTTATCGAAATTTTTGGGATTTCTTTCACTATGTTGTTAGTGAATTCAGGAGCACATTCAAGTACTTTATTGAATTGCAACTTCTCTCCCATATAGTTAGAGGAATTTCAGCAGCTTGGAGAAAATCTGAAAATGCGTACGTGCTTCTCTCTAGTTTTGTTAAAGCTTTGTAGATGCTTGGTTTTGCTCAATTCTATATTTTACCTAAATCTAATTAGTCGTAGGTCTATCTCAGTTAAAAATAATGAGTGTCAGTTTGTTGGAGGAAAATTAGCAGGAGGAAAATCAACAAACAGATAAGATCAAAATCATCAAGCATTCGTCAATTTCCAGGTTTGTTAAGAAAAATTAGTTGTAGATCTCTTAGTTTCATCTATTATGAGAATCAGGTCTCTCTATTTTGATTACAGAATACATTCTAATTTGTTTAAAAGAGAACCAATCTTTTCTTTTTACGGCTCATCGGCTTACTGGTCTGCTCAACATTTGAGTTTTCTTCTCTTCAAGGTAAGTTTGTATAATTTTCACTTTGAATTGCTTTGTGGAATGACTAATGTTTTTAAATTCTATACTTTCCCAAATTTTTAAGTTCCCATTTAGATTTGTTTTTTTGGCTTTAAGTCATCAACAACCATTCAAAGTTGTCCGCATATTTCACTTAGACAGCTCAATTAACACTTGTACCTATTGAACACCTTATTTGTTCAAAAGTCACGGTTGTAAAATAATATTTTTTTTAATGTTATTTTCCAACTTATACAACTAATTTTTAATAAAAAAAGAAAAAGAAAAAGAAAAAGAGAAGGTCAGTACGTCTTCTTCCCCAGCTATCTATGTCAAATATTCTCATCATCTAATTACACACATACACCACCCCCTCCACCTCTGTCTCTCTCTCTCTCTTTGTCTCACTCTCTCCAATTCTTTATGCTTTTTTCCGTCTTTCATTTTTTAAATTATTACATAGATGTAAGTCTCAAATTTTTCGACAAAACTCCACTTTTTTCGATGAAAATAATACAAATTAATTTTTTCGGTAAAAGTTATTATTGTTTTTCGTATAATTATGATAAATGATAATTAGTGGAAAGAAAATGAAGGCAATGGGTGAAAATTTTTGTTGCTATCCGAATGAAAGGAGAGTGAATTTTTAGCTTGAGTGTGCAATCATGCCACACTACCTGAGCCGGTGAAAGAGGTTAGGTTCAACGGAGAAGAATAAAGAGGTGAGGGCGATAGTTTACTAATGGTGGTTGCACAATGCCACCGGTGAAAGAGGAGGGGTTGCCGTGGGTGGGTTGTTTTTTTTTAAAAAAAACTTTTTAAATTTTCTTAGTTAGTTAAATAGATTAAAATAGTTGTTTTTTTAGAATTTCATTTTTAAAATAATTTTTTGAACTTAAATACCACATGTCATCATTTAATTCATCAATTTGCCACGTCATCGCCATATCACAGCGAGTGTATTACACACATCTCATATTTTTTGTTGATTGTAAAAAAAATGTCAAATAAGTATCAATTTTAAGGGGTATAGGTGTTCAATAGGTACAAACCTTAGTTAAGGTGTTTCAGCGAATTTTGAGGACAACTTTAAGGGGCCGTGGATGACTTAAACCTTGTTTTTTCTTTTCTTTTAACCAAATGTTATTCTTCTTTCTGCACTTATATTGTTTTGTTAAAATGACAGCTTCTTTTCATACTGTTCATCATACTTTTTTTGCGACTAATATAAAGGAAGGTTAATTATTTATATACATCATTAAAAGATAATAGCAAATGACATTTTTATTTATTATAGAGCATTTTATTGAATGACAAAAAGTTCAATCAACATTTCTATGAAAATATACTTAAAAATTACTTTGAAAATGGAAATATCAAATCAATTGGTTTTATTAATTATTCCCTCTATCAAATTTATATTGAATCTTTGATTTTCTAAAGTTAAAGTTTATAATTTGATCATGAATTTGAAAATAAAATCTTTAAATTTTTTAAAATAAAAAACTATGCAAAAGTACTTTAAGCCACAATATTAATAATTCAAAATATTTAGAAAATGTATGAAAAAAAAATTATAATTCAAAAAGTTGCTCTTGAAAATCGAATTTTGGAATACAATGATTTTAACATTTGTTCAATAAATTGCTTTGATATATAAATTTAAAATAATAATAATATTATACGAGAACAAATTTAGTAGATACATAATATTTTCTCTGTCTCAATTGATATGATATAATTCAAATTTCAATAGTCAAACTTCTTTCTGTTGTTGATTGTGCATTGAATATACAATCTTTAAGTTTTTTAAACAATGATTTACACATTTGGAAATAACAAAAAAATTTCTAAGTAATAAAAAATAATAATTTAAAATGCATATCAATAAGTTGTGGTCAAAGATATTTTCTTGTTTAATTCTTGAACTGTGAATTAAGTCATGTAAATTGGGGAAGAAAAAGTATATTAAAAAATTACTATCAAAGATTCTTTTTAAATTTAAATCTCAAAATCTGAACTAAGTCATCCAGATTGAGACATAAAGAGTATATCAATAAATTGCAGTCAAAGATTTTTTTCTTGCATACTTCTTTGAATTAAATCATATAAATTGAGACACAAAGAATATATTAATAAATTGCATTTAAGATATTTTCTTCTCAAAATCTGAACTAATTACCTAAAGGAAAAATTCTTTTGGCCAGAATGGCAAATAACATATTTCACTCTATGTTATTTTACTTTTTTGAACATTTTTATTCTTTTAATTTTAATACCTTTTAATTAAAAAAATAGAAAAAAGATTAGTTTATTTGAAAATAAAAAGGATATTATAGATTTTTTAAATTTCTGACCACATTCTGGCCATTTAGCATTACCCATAAATTGGAACAAAAAGAGCATATCAATAAATTGAGGTCAAATATTTTTTTCTTATTTAATTCTCAAATAAATTTTAGTCAATGATTTTTTCTCGTTTATTTTTTTGAAAAACTAAACTAAGTTATACTCCTTTACTTTCTATTTATATGTCATCATTTTAGATTTCACATCACTTAATAAACTAAGTAAGTTTACCATTGTACCCTTATTTAGTGTTCTCTTGAAGTCAAATTTTCAATAAATGAACATAAATTAATTTATTTCGATTAATTAAATAGACCAATGAACATATTAATCATTTAGATTTTCTATGTTGGTCAAATTCATACTTTCAAGACTAATAACTTTCAAGGGTAAAATAAGAAGAATAGTGTTATTATGTATTGATTTTATGAAATGACAAGTACTCCCTCTGTCCAATAATAGTGGTCCATTATTGATTTTGCACACTTTTTAAGAAACTATAAATATAAGAGTAATTTTACTGTATCACTCTTTGAATATAATAAATATAATATCTTGAAAAATGTAATAGAGAAATGACTATAATTAATTGTAAGGGTAAATTATGAATTAATCGTAAAATTATCCATTGATTTCATAAAGTAGATAACTATTGTTAGACATTCCAAAATAATAGAGTGGATAATTATTATTGGACGGATGAAGTATTAAGGAACATCTATTTTTAGTAAGGACGACATATAAATAGGAACAGAGGGACCGAGGGAGTACTAGAATACTCCCTCTATTTCATATTAAGTGAATATTTGAGCCTTTTTTCATTATTTAAAATAATTGAATTGTTCAAATTTCAAGATAATTTTTTTTTTTTCATATTTGCCCTATCTTTTAATGAAGTTTTACATTTTTAGGCGATAACTTGCACTATTTTTCAGAATAACTTGAAAATAAATAAATGAAAAAGGGCCAAAAATACCCCTAAATTATAAGAAAAGGTCAAAAAATACCACTCATTTAGTGATGACAATAAAGTGGGGTGGGGTGGTTGCGGAGCAAACCTGCAAAGACCTTAACCCGTAGCCCTGCTCCGCCCCACATACACTGATTTACTATTTCCAACCCGCCCCACTCTGCCCTACATTAAACCACCCAACATAAACCTGCCCCGCTTAAACTCTGTTTTGTTTTATTTCTGCAAGTCTCAGAAATTCTGCTAAGCATGTCTTCAAGTCATGTTATGATGCATAATTACCTAAGTATACGTATACCTTAGTATTATAGTATATACATATATAATAGAGATTTGATTATTATATACTATAATACTATGATGCATAATTACCTTAGTATTGTAAGTCTAAAAAATTATAGATATATAAGTAACCAAAGGAGGCTCGTTTGTTGTCTATCTCTTTCTATAAAACATTTCTGGACTTTAAAAACAAAAAAAATTTCAAGATCTAAACTAGGATTATAACATGGTTTATATAAAACTTATTGTCTTTTCAAATACTAACAGTTATTGTAAATAGAAAGAAAAGGCAATTCAGTTTCGTATTTAGCTTGTATAAAGAAAATCTATTTAACCCGACTCAAGAAAAAAAATTTCGTTTCAACCCGCACTGGCCTCACCCCACTAAGAATTGAAAAAAATATATTTCAACTCGCTCCGCACCCGCCCCACACCCGCAATCATGTACCCCTCCCCGCATAGGTTTAAACCCACTCTGTTCCGTTCCACTGTCATCCCTACACTTATTCATTTTATTTTGCTAAAAAATTAATGAAATAAAGCTTTTATTTCATCCCGTATGTAATAAATAATTTTTAAAAAAGGAAATAAAAATGAGATTATTAGCTTCAAAGATATAAGTAGGCCAAAAAGTTGGTGCAGGTGGGATAATTTTAGTAAAATAGATAAATGAATGTTATATGTAGACATTTTCATATAGTTGAGGAGTAACTTTGGTTCTTTTTCATTAATAAAAGGGCAATAATAAAAAATATAATTTAACTTATGTCTTAAAATATTTTTTTAATAAATGTACATAACTTTACAAATTTACTTAATATGAATTAGGACAAAAAAAAAAAGAAATAACAATAAATTATGGTCAAAGATTATTTTTTAAAAATTAATTCTGAAAATCTAAACTATGTCCTATAAATTGGGACAGAAAAAGTAGCAATTTGTTCAAAGTTACAATCCAATCAAACATTGGTCTTTCCCCCTAAAATCCTAAACCCTCTCCTTTTTACTATGCAGTTTATTCAAAGTACTGACAAATCACTTTTTCTTCTGCACAGTCATCATCAAAACAGAGTAACTCACCGGAATCTGATGCAGTCACCGGAATCTTGCGTCACGCTGACAAATCCAACCAATAAGAGCATAGTATTAATACCCGATGACGAAATCGAAATCATCACAGATATGGCGGCATCCATAAGGGCAGTTGAGGAGATTTTGAATTACAAATTTAAGAATAAGAAACTTCTTGAACAAGCTCTTACACACTCTTCCTGCACGGATTCTCCGTCGTATCAACGTCTTGAGTTCGTCGGCGATGCTGCTCTCGGCTTAGCTATATCGAATTATGTTTATTTGACTTACCCTGAACTTGACCCTGGTCAACTCTCTCTCCTCCGCTCCGCTAATGTTAGCACTGAAAAGCTTGCAAGAGTCGCGGTTAAGCACTCTCTTTATAAATTTGTTCGGCACAATACTACTACCCTCGATCAAAAGGTACATTATATCAATTTTATAGAATTCAGTAACTTTTGTATTGAGAAGTTTTATTATATATGTATGAATATTAAATTTAGAATTCAGTTATTACCCGTCGAAATTCAGAACCCATATGGTTAAAATTGATATGTTGGGTTAGTTTTTGTAATTTTTTATTGTTAGTATTTGTTTGTAGCAGGATGATAAGTTTGAGCCTTTTTGCGAAATTATTAGTTTGGGTTGAATTGATTAGGATGATTGTTTTGGGAATAATGAAATTGAGGGAGTTAAAATTTGGATTGGGATATTAGGTGAAGGAATTCGTGATAGCAGTAGCACAGGAGGAGCAGGCGGAGCTCCATGGAGGAGTAATGAAGGCGCCGAAGGTTCTTGCTGACATTGTGGAGTCAGTGGCGGCAGCTGTATATGTGGATTGTCACTTTGATCTGAAGGCTCTCTGGGTGGTCAGTTGTCTCTCCTTTGACTGGATCATATTTTCGAATTAAAAAAACTAATATTTGTGAAAATAAATATTTAGGTTTCCTTTTGTAGAATGTCATTTTAGATGTGTTTACAATGAGATATGTTCATGTCACCTAACTAGCAAGGTTTGTTAAGTTATGTGTGTGATAGAGATATGTGTTTCAAATTTACTAATTGGAATTTGAAATTCTTATGTATCGAAAAAGAAAATGGTAAGTTCACATGAAAGGAATGTTTTTCCGCTTTTCATTATTAGAAAAAACCAATTCAATTTGTTTTTTTTCGACCTAGAAATTTGGTAATCTTGTCTTGTAGATGAGAAGTGATATCCCGATGTTCTGATTAGTTTAGTTTTATTTTGTGTTAGATAATTAGAGGCCTCCTAGAGCCTATTATCACACTGGACTTGCTGGCACAACAACCACAGCCTGTAACCATGCTGTATGAGCTTTGCCAGAAGGAAGGAAAACATGTTGATATAAAGCATTGGAGAAAAGAAGAGAAAGACATAGCTAGCGTTTATGTTGATGGTCAATTTGTTGTCTCCGCTACTTCTGAGAACAAGGAAAATGCTAAACTTCACGCTGCAAAGGCTGCACTCACAAAGTTGGCCTGTAAATATACTAGTAAGATGGATCTTGAAGTCGAACCAAACACAGAGTTTGGAGGAGCAAAGCAGAAGCTGAATGAGCTATGTGGAAGAAAGAAATGGCCCGCTCCAACTTACAGGTTAAATTTTGAAGTCGTTACTCAATACATTGCAAACTGAATCTTTAGGTGCAAAACTGTACCCCCTCCTTCCAGTTTATGTTGCAACATTTTCGTTGTAGTCCATTCTAGAAAGAATGATAACTTCTAAATTTGAAAATAACTACTTTGATAGTTATAGTAAAAGTAGTCTTCGAGATATGATTGTGTAGAATAGGTTGGTAGTAATCTGGATACAAGAGTATAAAGGATGAAGTATGATATAAATGGATGTTAGATGTACGTTAACGAGCCTCTAGGACTTTTGTTTAACAGTAAAGGTAGTACAGCTGGGGATGTGTAATAGGCACATGTCACGAGTTTGAATTCTAGCTAATGAACCAACTCTTGTGTTTAAGTTGAGTAGGGAGACGGCTGGGCTATTATCCATCAAGTGCTTGGGCTATTAAACAACAGATACCACTTTACTGTTACTTGGTAAACATGTTTGAACTGTGATTTAGTTTCCTCATTGTTTGCTTTACGATGTTTGCAGAATAGAGAAACAGGTAGGCCCTTCTCATGATAGGAGGTTTATATGTTCAGTGCAAGTTGCAGTAGCTAAAGGTGTGGTTTTTGTGACGGGAGAGGAGAAGATGCGTGTAAAAGATGCAGAGAATTCTGCTGCATCAGCGATGATTTGGGGTCTGCAAGGTTCCAATCTCAGTTAAACGCACATTGTGTATTGTACTTTTTAATAATTGCGTCTTTGGGCTAGGCAGACGGCAGGGAATGGTGTAAAATATCTCTTGTTAGTGTTTGTATAATTTGAAATCCGTGACAGTGATGAAATATTGTTGTAGATCTCATCTTATCAGGTAAGACAGATTGTCATAGCTATAGTGATAAATTGATGCATAAGGGATGACACCTTTAAATTATGTAATAGATATTTGGATGGATCATTCAGCATAATGAGATTTTGGCCAATAATATAAAGAAGATTTACATAGTTCTTGCAGTTTTTGTCAATAGTAGAACCAATAGAGGAAGCAAAGCTACTTGTTTTAAACTCTTATTCACTGTTTGTATGTATTCTGTATCCTTGAAAAATTGAAGCTACTTAGGAGTTTGGTCTTGGGTCAGGGTCAGGTTCGAGGTCGGCTTCCTATTGAAGTGCAAGAGGGTGGGGTGGGGTAGGTGAATTGCCTTATTTTTTTCTATTCGACCAACTGTTTTCAATAGCCATATATTATTTTATTATTAAATAAAATAAATGACAGACTAAAGTAGAGACTAATGAAAACGCTGAAAGTAAATTGACACAGGATGTTTTATACTGATTGGGATTCAAAATGGATTTTAGTCGAGTCCCCTTGGGTTGCAACTTGCAAGGGTATTTCTTGTCTAGCTCTTGTAATTTGTTCTTGTACAGTGATGGATGAGTGTAACTCATACGTTTATTTCCTCATCTTTGTAACTTTTGATTCAATGCCTTACCAATAATATTTTTTCCTCCTCTCTTTTTTGAGTACACTATTAATCATTAAGAGATACAATGCTTGTTAAAATTAGAATTAAAAAAATTTGAAAAGGTTTAGACTACTTGTATGTTTCTTCTTCTTCGTACGAATGACATTCTTTAAATAGATTTAAACTTCGCTTATCTGAGAGGTCAATTCAAGAGATTTGATCTTTGGAAAAAGGAATAGATTGATCCTTTTCTAAGAATAAGATTGAGATTATTAAGGCTCCTTGATGTAGTCGCTTCATTTCTTTATATCTTTTTTTTGGGTGGTTTCTTACTAGGTGTTCGGAACTCGTATTAGAACTCTGATTAAATATGGATCGTACACTGCAAGGCCCTTTTAGGGATAGTGCTCCCAACCAAAAAATTTCTTCAAACCAATGATTCGAATTTGAGACCTCTGATTAAGAATGAAACAATTCTACTAACGTTTGTCTTCCTATCTTTAGTATTTTCTTTCCTACCTTGACAATCTCTAATTAATGAGGATTTCAAATTAAATATTCTCCAATGTATTATTCCTTTATTGAGGAATGAACAGATTCTTGGTACCTGTCCTTTAATTAAAAGATCTTGGTGTGCAAATTGGTTGTTAAAGAGAGCTGCTATATGACCACAATTATATGGCTCAAATATGACCACAAATATTAAAACGACTATATTAACTTTTTCTTTCATAATAAAGTTAATTCTTTAGTATTTCCTAAACTCTAAAAAGTGGAACGAAATTTTTTATGCTAAATGAATTAGAACTATTATTAATTGTATGAAGACATTATTTAACTGACTTTATAATATGGGCCTGGGACCCATCACATCATTCACCTCACTTCACATAGGAGCGTGACATGAGATGTCTAAAATAAACAAAATTTAGTTGAAATGTCTAAGTGAAAGTTGATGTTGTTGGATATTTTGTAATATATAGAAGTCTTAAATTGAACAGACACATTTGTTCGTGAAAGAACATGGCTGTTATGAAAAGTCATTTGTTCATGAAAGAACATGATTTTTATGAATAGTCATCTGTTCATGAAAAAACATGACTCATATGACTGACTCTTATGAAGAGTCATCTTTTAAGTTCTATAAATATAAAGACTCTCTAAAAGTAGCCTAAGAAAATCTGCATGTCTAAGCAAAGGGCTTTGTTGTATCCTTGAAGAGAATTGTTTGTATTTACCCCAATATGTATATGAGCAATATCTCTTTAAAGAAAGTGATTGCACGCCTCAAAGCCATCTTCTTCTTCAATTATATTCCCTACTATTTTTTCTAACAATTTCTCCCACACTTTGAAATACTTTAAGTTGGATTTCATTCCTTTCCATTTCTCTTAGGAAATAAATTGTGTCTTGAGAATTGTTAGATCACTATCCTTTAAGAGTTATTGCATGTATATACTTTAAGGGACAACAAACAATTTCCTATCCTAAACAGACAAAACTATTTGTTGCTCTCTTTCTGAACAAACAAAACATTTTGTTGCTCCCTTTCTGAACATACAAAACTTTTTGTTGTTCCCTTTTGCTGTAATGATAGCTTTCCCCCATAAGTTTTTTTGGTAAACCTGAACTTATAAGTAAGGCATTCAACATTTTCTTCAAAGGTTGTTTTTTTCTTTCCACAATTTCATTAGATTGAGGTGAGTATGGGTAGTAGTTTGATGGATGATTCTATTTTCCAAATATATTTCTGCAAACGAAGAATCATACTTTTCACCACTATCACTTCTAATCATTTTTATCCTTTTATCCAACTGATTTTCAACTTCAGTTTTATATTGCCTAGATGTTTCTATTGTTTTATCCTTACCATTCAACAAATAAACATAACGGTATCTGGTGCAATTGTCAATAAAAGTTATGAAATACTTCTCCCACCACGAGATAGTGTTGACTTTATATCACAAATGTCAATGTGAATCTCTAAGTGATTAGAATTTCTTTAACGAAATTTATAAGAATGCTTAGCATACTTAGGTTCAACACAAACTTGACATTTTTATTTATTGCACTCAAAGTTAGGCAAAACTTTAAATTGATCAGTTTTCACAAGGTTTTGTAATTGCCATGTCCCAAGGGCTTATGTCAAGAATAGTTTGACTCAAGCAAGTAAGAACAAATAGAAATATTGAGTTTGAAAAGACCATCCATGAGGTAACTTTTTCTCACAAATATTTTGTCTTTACTTTTTATAACTTTCTCAGATACAAACATTGTTTAGAGTCAGCACCTTGCTAGATAATAATCTAATATAAATACTCAATCAAACAAAAAGACTTGATTCTTTTCCAAATACATATATTGCTTGTAGAATAATGTTAACAGTTCCTGTAACCTTTGTCTCAGCCGAAATTCTTTTTTCGAAACTAAAATTGATTAAATCTTATTTAAGATCAACAATGTCTCAAGAGAGATTGAATGTATTAGCTATATTATTGATTGAAAAAGAATTATTAAAACAAATCGATTATACAACAGTAAGTAATGACTTTACATCTAAAAAAGTTAGAAAAGTAGATTTTAAATAAAAGTATATATGATGAAAAAAAATAAAATACTAGGGCCGGTCTCTTAAGTTTCGCTTTAGGCCCCTAATCTTGTTGAGTCGGCCCTGAACATGGTACAATATTGAAAACATATTTGGTTTGGTAAGTTTGATTTTTGATTTTTGATTTTTAAAAATATTATATCATTACCATACCAAATCAATGAGCTATGATTCGATATTTTAAAATTTGGATTCGGTATTTTGATGTACGGTAAATCGCTAACATAGTTTGTTTGATTTCAACTTACATAAAGTCATAAAATAGAAAATTATGATTTCGGGTTTTCAAGAAACGTCTCACTTATATCATACTAATACATTACACATGTATAAATATTCAAAAGAAAGTACAAGCATGCAATTCCCTTTGTTAGTCATATACCAAAAGACATTTCAATCAAGACAAGATAGTCAAAGTTTCAATGTCTAAATAATTAATTTTGTACTAATATTATTTTATATAATGTTTAGTATTATTACATAACTATATATGTACTTCGATATGATATTTGATATTTCGGTATTCTTCTTATAAATATCAAATATCGCACTGAATATCAAATTTTAAAAACACATATACCAAAAAATACCATAATTTTTTTATATTTAAGTATGGTATTTGGTATCTACCATATAATATCCACCATAACTTTAGATATGAAAAAAAATCATGTTAGGGAGTGCTTTTCCCTCAAATAAGCCTTACGCGGTGCAAATTCAAACTCGTAGAACCTTAATTCGAGGTACTAAACACCAAATGAAAGATAATATTGGTCTGCCACAGAAATATCATGCGAAGAAGATGATATGATGCAAGTATAAGTAGCCAACTTTTAGCGGCAATAAATAGACACATTAATAAAGAGTGATAAAGTCTTTACCAGCATTAGTTAAGTGCCATTAGATCCAGTGTCACTAAAGGCTTTAGGGACATATAAAAAGAGTGCTAATTGCTGCTAAAAATATATATTTAGCGGTAATTAAGCTATTGTCATTAATTAATTGCCGCTAAAGATCATTTTTGATGTAGTGAGAACGTATTTCATAGAACATTTTTCTCCCTAGCAAACATTGTTAAGAGTTCCACATTGATTGAGGGTATGAACGGTAGTCTCTTTATATGATTTTATAAAATACATAGAAACATTAATTGATTATCAATTATAACATTTAAAATATTAAGGAAAAATTACATAATGAATTATAATATATTGACAATCAATGGCTTAATTGATTCGAATGCTTATTTGGGTCATGAATTTTGCAAGTAATTAGAAGGAAGATGAAAATGAATCATATGATTCCAAAGAGAAATTAAGGTTTTTGATTTGTATAAATTTCACCATTTTGTTTTATTTTTAGATTTTGAATTTTCGGATTGTTGCAGAAACCTGTGACCAATATTTCACCATGAAAACCATGTTGTCAAGTCTATTAATTTGTCTACCTATTCATTGATTCATACAATATTTAGTGTGGGTAGAGACATCCTAGTGCTCAGACTAAAGCCTTATTTATTTTTATTAAGATTAAAATGTATGAATCGGTACATATATAAATGATGTTGTATTTAGATCTAAATAGTGAAGGATTAAAATTATTTATTTTTTAATATCAAAATATGCATAATTTATTTATAACATAACAAATATATAATTTAAATAATAAATAATTAAATTTTTTTTTTTTTTATAAATTTAATAAAACAAATTTAATATTCGATAAAAAAATGGAACCTTTATTCCAGTAGTGATGATGAAGATGATTTGTAGTGGTGGTGGTAGTAACAATTGGTGTTAGTGACTAGTAATGGTGTTAGTGATTAAAAAATGGAACCTCTACTCTGTCTATCTATGAAGCCTTAATAGTTCAACATGGATGTCGGGATAAGACCCATGACACCCTAAAATGACTAAACTGAAAATAAAAGTGGAGTCCTCCGGAATACAAGGAGGCTCACCAAAAGCTAACTAGAGTGCAAAGTGATCTCAACGAAGCGCCTGTTGATGATCCCGAACACCTGTATTTGCATCATAAAAAGATGCAAGTCGAATGACGTTAGTACATTGAATGTACGAATATGTAATAAAGGTGAATGAATAAATAACTGAACTGATAAAGCTGGAAGAATACTCACCTCAACTCAACTCAACTCAATACAAAACAATAATAAGAGATGAAATATTTAAAGCTTCATAAATAAAAGATGCTAACTCAAGGATGTATATAAACATACAATACATTACTCTTTACTCTTATTTGAGAGATTCTCTAACCAACAACCATTACTGTGAGCTATGTGATGATACAACATCTCGCCCACGCTGTCAGAACTGTCCTATACCTTGTTGGGTATAAAACACCTCAACTAAGTGGATCCACTAAAACTCTGTTTGAAAGCAATAAGGAGTCATCTAAAAAGTATGATCCTTTACCCATGTTGGCTACATGATTTATGAGGAATGTGAGTTGTCTGAACTCATCCCCATATCGGTGCTCAATACTACTCCCAATAAATATATACTCATGCTCAAATGTATAAAACATACTCTTTCTCAATTTGAGGTAATTGCTCAAAATATCCTCTTAAAAGAGGTAATTGCTCTGAAATAACTCTGAAATCATTACTCGTTTAGAAATCAAAGTTTCTCTTTTCTCACTGTAAAATTGATAAATTTGGAAATCAATAGTTCCCTTAAACTTTACTCAAAATGTCTCTTTAGACTTTCCTCAAAACTCTTCTTTACTTTCTCAGAAAATCAATTTAAGATAATTGTTCGATTAAAAAAATTCTCAACAATAACTCAATGAATACTCAAATAATAGGGTTCATGCTGAAAAATAGATGTAACACCCCAGAATTTTTTTGAGCTAAGATTCGAACCATCCTTCGTTGTGAGTAGGATTTTACCGAGGAATTTAAAATTTCTTAAGTGTTAAGGTCACTAGATGTAGCACCTTGAGTTCCAAAAAGAACTAAATTGGAAATAGCAAA
>JAJONR010008988.1:0-30705 GCA_029582245.1 Solanum etuberosum
TCTCTCTCTCTCTCTCTCTCTCTCTCTCTCTCTCTCTATATATATATATATATATATATATATATATATATATATATATATATGTATTTGTGTATCTAAAAATAAATATTTTACTTGGCATATATACTAAAAATAAATTAATACTTTAATTAATTTATTTTAGAAGTTAATATTTCAAAATGTCACTCAATTTTGGACATAAAAATAATTTGTTTTGTTATGTCAAATTTTATTTAATGAAAAATTTATTTGAGTTATTTTTTTCATACAAAAAGTTGTTCAGTGATTTTTTTGAAGGTAAAGACTTAGTCAAGTGATTTTATTGATGCAAACCAAAGTTTAATGACTTGGATGAAATTGTGCACTATAGCAAGCACCAAAATTTATAGTCATTCTCATGTATACGTTTTCAAATGATTAGGTGTTACTCTATTTTCAATTAGATTCGATAACAACGTCAAAATTTGTATATAGGATAATATTTGTTGGATCATTTGGATTAAGCAATCAAATATGACCTTTAGATTATGATGATATTGATGCAGTTACAGTCAATAAAGATGGTATTATTTATACGTAAAGTCCCCTCTCTTCTAAACAGAGTCAATAAATAGGGTTAATAAATAGGATGTGTAATTGGCCATCTAAATATTATAATAATTATGACTGATTATTTACTATATTGTTATTTGCTCAGATGAGATGAACACTTTTTTATGTTAATTTTTTTTGAAATTTTACAAAACTAGAGTTATACAAAATAGATTATAATAATATACAACGGAATTCTCTCTTTGCTCTGAAGATAAATATGATAGAAGGCAATTTTTTCTTTCGAAATAAAGCCAGAAAGCTCCTAGCAATGACATCCTCCAAGCTGTCTTCTTTTCCTTGCCGGTTTTTTGATTAAAATGGACATGCTCTTTCAATGGAGATTCTTCAGAGAAATAGAACTAGCTAACCAAACAAGAAAAGAAAAATAAAGACATTATACATTATAAATATACCATTTAACTTGAACTTGACGAGCTAAGAGAATCTTATTTTTTCTCTTTCGTTTTGTTAATTGAAGAAATAATTGAAAAATCAAAAAGCCTTATATTGGTTCATAAGTGATTGCTCTATCAAAAGTAATACTAGCCAAAGAGGATGAGATTTGTTGTATCACAGAAACTTCCCTTCGTTTTTCTATATATTGATCGTTTAAATTTTCATTTTAAAATACAAGGTTAATTTATTTTTTAAACATGAAAGAATATTTTAATAGTTAAGCAACAACAAGATGTGTACCTTAACACTTGTAGCGAAAATTATTGACAATGCCTTTAATGTAGATTCGCTTCAAATTCGAACAACCAGAAAATCAACCCTGTCTCACAAAGAAAACATAGTGCAATTCACAAACTAAGAGTATCCTTAGTGTGTAGATTGATTTGTGTAAAAAACTAAGATAGTTTTTTCTTCAAAAATTATTTACTCATCTTTTGTTTTTTCTTTCTCATGTTCTCCCCTTTTTCCACGTTCTTCAAAGACACTCCCACTCGGAGTCTTTTAAGCAGAGATTGAGAAGGTAACTATTCCCTCTTATCCTTTAAAAAGAATTATTTATTTAATTAATTAATTAAATCGGATCGGATCGAACAAAATCGGATCGAATCAGATGAGACCACATGGGCGACCCACGATCCAAAACTTACCAAACAAGTAAATATATAGAAACACGAGAAGTATCAGTCGGACGGTGGATCTTGGTCAGCATGAATTAAGCTTTTAATTTGTACTATTATTAAACATCCTATCATAGATATTCACTTACTTCTTTGAACAAAAGTTTAAGCATTCACATGTGATTTAAATAAAGCAAGAGAATAGTCACTCTAAGCGGAAAGTTGTAGCTTTACAGTTTTTGATAAAAGTTTTTACAAACATTTTCGCATAAACTATTCTTTGAAGCCAACGCAAAGCAACAACTTATTCTTGAGTTAATATCTCAAAAGATTTAGTAAAGACATTAAATTTTGTTTTATATCAGTAAAATCACTCAACTTATGCTTTTGTATCAATAAAATCATTCAACTAAAATTATTATTCATTTATAAATCTATAAAATTAATTTTATTGATCCACGTGTAATTAGATTCAAACTCATTCATAATTCTACCAATTAACTCAATTAAAAACCCCACACTTTTTCAACAATAGCCAAAACCAAATTCTATTTTGTCCCGTTATTCCTCTTCCATATTATCTACACGATTTTTTTTCCACTTCCACACAAATTTCCCCTCTTCTGTTACACATAAATTCACATCCATATTTTATTCAGCTTCAGATTTTACGGAAGATTGTAAATTTTTCAGTAATAAAACCTAAAATCATGAAATATAAATTGATGGTTCTTGAATTATTAGTATATATAACTGCCAATTTGTTTATGATGATAATGGGTTATGCAACATGTTTTCATTATTGTCCGTGTCACTTCGAAACGGGTCGTCTATATTGCCAGCTTAATCATGCAAAAATTTCTGCAATTGGGACTTGTTCAGCAATAACTAAAACCACACTCAAAATGCACATGGAGATTGCAGGAAGATGAAGAAGTGTTGGGTTTTTTTAATTGGGTCAATGGATAGAATTGTGAATGTTTGAGTCTAATTGCACGTAAATCAATAAAAATAATTTTATATATTTAATTAATGATAAATTTAGTTCAGTAATTTTATTGATAAAAAACATAAGTTGAGTGATTTTAGTGAAAACAAAACAAAGTTCAATGACTATGCTAGATAAATTCTCTAAGTTGAGTGATCTTTTGAGATATTAACTCACTTATTCTTCAATATATATATTTACCAGTAGTTAATGAAGTTGGGGTAAACCATGGAGACCAAAGTTTTGATTTAGTTAAGACAAAAAAGAAGAAGCTACGTAATTAATTTCATTTATGTGGACCAAGGTTCTAATTCAGCTAAGACAAAAAAAAACTACATCATTAGCTTCATTTATCTACTATATAAGTCAAAAAAATTTATTAATTTGATTGGTTAGCTACTAAACTTTTATCTTATTGGTTGATGAGAGTTTGTTTTCCCACATCATTATTAAAAAATGAATTATTCTCTATAGTTCAATACTATAAATAAGTTGCTGACGATATATGTATGGTCCAAAATGATTGAATTTTTCTAAGTTTAAGAATATAGTAATTATTTTTTCCAGAGTTCATCTTTTTTTTTTTAATGAAGTTTTCAACTACTTTTAAATCTCAAATAATATTTCTACTTTTAAGAAAAAGTCGAATAAAAATAAAAGAATAATATTAATAGATTATCTTTTAATTAATGATTTTAAATATGTTTGGGGTGTCACACTTGACAAATCATTTATATTGAATTTGAGGGAGAAATTATTATGAATTCATATAACAAGTCAAAAGAAGAAAATTCCCTTTCTAATCTCATCATTTGTTCCCACCAAGCATATGTATTTTCATAACTTGGCGCTATTTTCTATCTCCTCTTTATCAAATAACTTTACTTCTTGTCACGATCCAGACCGTCGTGATTGACACCCACACTAACCCTCCGGTGGGAGAACCATTACTACAACCCGACTAAGTAACTTAACGAAAAACTAGGCATTTAAAGATACGGAAGCAGATTTAAATAACTAAATAAATAATACGGAGTTCCCATAAACTCCGGAAGATCAACTAACATCTAACAACTAATGCGGAAATTAACCCCTAGAACCTGAAAGTCATTGTACCAAAACTCTAATTTCAACAAGTCTAAGAAAAAGGAGTACAACCCCAACCAAACATAAGAAATATCTAAAACACTAGTCTGAGTCCGAAGAGAATGCACTAAACAAAAGAGGACCCATGGCAGCCTGGAAGAACTGGCTCACCCTTGAATCCGGTCTCGATCAGTTATCTCCTAGCTGAGGTCTATCAATAACCGCCTGAAGATGCCCTGTACTCAACAAAAAACGAGCAAGTGCAGTATCAGTACACAACCAGCGTGTACTAGTCGGATCACACGACTATTCCAGTAGGCAAACATATACCAGCAATCACAACACAGTAAACACACACATACATAATGTATATATAAACCAGTTATCAATTCAGGAGCAATGTATAATTCCACATTCTCAATAACAAGTAGATACAACAGTACAATGGTCCTCTCATGGAACCCACACCCAAACTGTTAGTGTGTCGGAACGTGACACCCGATCCAATTAGTGTGTCGGAATGTGACACCCGATCCAATGTATGTGTCGGAACGTGACACCCGATACAATGTATGTGTCGAAACGTGACACCCGATCCAATATATGTGTCGGAACGTGACACCCGATCCAATGTATGTGACGGGACGTGACACCCGATCCAATCTACACAACCACAATCACATTCACACTCATAATGTACATACTCATAATCATACAATCAAGTGTTGATTCATGGCATACAATTGTTCATTCATACTCATTTCACTAGGTTTGATCAATAGTGACTCATTCACATACATGCATGCATACAATGAAGCAATTACCAACATATATCACACAAACATGAAATCAATCAATCACCTACCTCGAAATCAAGCTTGAATCTCCCTAAGACACTTAAATCTTCCCTTTCCGGATTCTTTCCGCTTGTTCTAGGCTTGCACGCAGACAGAACGTCGAAATTAGAGCTTCAAACCCCCATTTCACAACACACCTTCAACTCATGACATTCAGAAACTACCAGTTCACGCTAAGGTCAGTTTCGGGAGTTCTACTCGCCCAAATTCGACTTCATAAAGTCATACGGATTCCTTAACATCTTGACTATCCACTCACGTCATCAAGGCCATTATTAAATCTCTCACTCATTACCAGATTTCCCTAGACCTCTCATGACTCAGATTTTTTCCAAATCTGGACTAGGCTAGGAATTCTCACGTCACTACCCAAAAGTTTTTCTGGTCCCATTCTTTCCCCATTGGCTTTTTCCTTACGACGGAATCAGGTTGTTACACTTCTATATGTTTATTCACCTATTTCTTTACTGTTTTCTTTTTCTTCTCTAAGTCTTTCAACTCGAAGTGCATAAGGATTTTTGGATCAATATCTGCTAATCAAAAAATAAATAAATTAGGCTACATAATATGGTTGTCCAAAAAAATAGACTTATGCTCAAAAGGGTTATCTAGAAAAAATGTGTAGGTAGGTATCACAACATAGTAAAGAAATGTAGGTTTAAGCAAAAAATGTCTTGATTCCAACAAGTTCAAACACCGAATTCACTTTTCACACACACATGACAAGTTCTAGATGTTTCAATATGAACGAATGCACAAATGCACACTGCACACATGACACATTAATAGTTTCAAACTTAGTTACCTAAAACTTTATCTCTACAAATTATTTAGAAGAGATAGTCCATGTATTATGTATGATATTATTTAGTACTATGTTTGGTATGAATTTGGGCCTATGTATAACTAATCCATGGATTAGTTATACATCTTACATGGTATTATAGGATGTATTACTAATACCTTCCATTTGGAGGTATTAGGGATCGTTTGGTAGAGTGTGTAACAAAAATAATGCATGCATTAACTCTCTGTATTAGTAATACCTTGTTTGGTACATTTTTACATTCTATGTATAACTAATGCAAACATTAGTTATACACTCAATTGTGTACTAAGGTTATATTGCTAATACCATGGATTTCTAGGTTTTAGTAATGCAAGGGGTTTTAATACATGCATTAGTATGCTTAAAGACCTAGGGGTGGCAATTGGGTGGGTTGAGTCAAATTTGGACAGGTCATAATGTGTTAAAACAACAATCGGGTCAAGACCCAACCCAACTCAAATTTGCTTGGGTCACAATGGGTCATGTAATGGGTTACACTACGGGTCAAGACCCAATCTAACCAAATTTTGACTAAGCTTAGTTGTTTTATTTGTTCTTTTAAACTATTTTAATACCTAATAAATTTATTTCTCTCTCTTTATTATGGTTATATTACAACATATCCAATTGAAAAAAAAAAGTTTTTAAAAATATTTTGACAAATTTTTTCATGAGCCAATTGAGTGACATAAAAACCCAAATATTAATTGGTTGAAATGGGTTGAGCTGATGAAAGGGCGGGTTAGGTCAATAACCCGCCCAAAACTTAAACGGGTTGGGCGGGTTGGACGTGTTGGGTTTGATTTAGCCACTTCTATAAAGACCCCATTGCCCCTCATTTTTTTTTTTACATCCTTTCCATCATAATTGTGAAGAATATCTTATAAAAATATATTTTTATGCAAGCATATTTAATATAATGCATAAGAAATAATATATGTATAGTTAATGCAAGCATTATTAATACACTTTATTTAGCATTATTCTAATACACTCTACCAAACGATCCCTTAGTAATACATAGGATTTAATATCATGGGATAAGTCTATGTAAAGACAAAAATATCCCTCAAATCATTTTAATTATTTTGTTTATTTTCTTGATTTTGTGTTTTATATTTGTACTAGTAAATTTTTCAAATAAATTAGCTTACAAATTATTTAGAAAGTGTTGTTTGTTACTAAATAAATCTAATATAAATCAATACAATATTTGAAATCTGAGTTATTTAATATTTACTAATTAAAAAGCTAAGTATATATATATATATTTATATATATATATAGATACGATTTTCTAATTATTTAAATTTTGAACAATTTATAAAATTGCATATATACTAAAACTACAACTTACAATTTTATGTGTAAATGTAGACGATTTATTCAATTTTACTATTATTTAGCATCTTTTTGGTTTAAAAGTAGATGGTTTATCTTTTTAAAATTGAAAATTGGTATTTTCTAAGTGATCCATTTATTAAGATGACAATTATTTATCCTCAAATAATTCAAGTGAAAAAATAGCAAACATGACAACAAAATTGTTCTTCTCCTAGGGCTAGCTAGTTAGCATTAAGGCCATGGATAAATAATATTGTCCGGCAATTATCTACCTTGACCCAATTACATAATAATTTAAGGGTATAATTGGAAAGAAGCTTTCTATAGAGTTTTAATCCAAACACAAGATAAGGTGGTAAACAATGAACCAGACATTTGATAAAAATAAACCTTGCATTGCCAATCCTTGCACTACTAACCCCTGCATTACTAATCCATGTATTACTAATCCCCGCGTTATTAATCTTTGTACCAAACGAATAGTATACGAGTCTACACTCAAGTGTTTCTATCTTTTTATGCTTTTCTGAAGAATAAATTTTCATTAAGTCAAGAAAATCAATTATTTAGAGTACCTTACTACTACTGATGGAGTTCATTGTTCTAAAGTTTCTTTTAAAAAATTAACTAATTCAAAAGATACTAAAAATAAAACATAGTCGGTTCAAAAAGATTACCCTTATGAAAAGTACTGAAAACAAAATTCGAGGAACCAAATAAAAATAAATTAATAAGAACATAAGATAATACAACAACATAACTAATAACTTATCAAAATATACAAATACGACAACTCAATCCTAGATTACTCTTTTACTGATTTGAAAGTAGATGTAGGGCGTGAGGACGAACTAGTCCAACCCTATAATAGCCTTACATACCTGGGAAGAACAAAGTTCTTGGCGAAATCGATGAAATTTGAATTGAAAACCCTAGCTTTTCTCCTCTTGAATCATTGCTCTAAGTATTTTAAGTTAAAGAACGCAAAATAATGTTTTAACACTGTTTAGACCCTTCATTAGGTCAAAAAGGGTCGTGGTTTAGGCTTAAAAGAGGTGGAAAAAGATTGAAATACCCCTCTTTAAAAGCTGACAAAAATTGTCCACGGGACTATCAACGGGTCGTGGTTTGATCTACGGACCTTAGATCCCATATGTGGAATTTATATTGAATTTTTAAGGCTCAAAAGTCCATTTACTGGTCCAAACGACGACCCGTAGTAGTTCTTATGGCCCGTAGAATGGATCCGTAGGAATTGGGTCCCAAAATTTGACTCCTCGTACTTTTTCAACGATTTGACGGGACGGGTCGTCATTCAACCTACGGCCCATAGGTTGGATCCATCGTTCACAGACTCAGAAAACTCTGATATGACTGTCTCTGGTAAAATGTCCACAACTTTTTACTCTGAAGTCGAAATGAGGCAAACTTAGTGAAGTTGGAAAGAGGGCTCAAAGACCTTTAATTTGGTAGGTCATGGGCCATCGAATTCGTTATATGCTGAGATATATGGTCATTTGAAGTTGACCCAAATAAAATCTCATATTGAAACTCAATCGGTAAGAAAGCTTTCAAGTCAACTTTGTGTTAGGGGATTCTAGTGATCTTAATTCATATCCAAAATCATTCCCACACTAAATAATTGACCTTAACACCTAAAAATAATTAAGAATCACTCGCTATGACCATATACCTAAATGAAGAATGTTTCAAGTCTTAACTTAGAAATTTTTGGGGTGTTACAATATCTCCCCCTTGGGATCATTCGTCCTCGAATGATGGCTGGAGTGAGAATGAAAAAGGAGTTACTCTTACTAGCTCTCTGATTTCTGAACTTCCCTACAAACATAGGTGGAATTGATTCATACTAAAACCTTTGAAATTGTACTCGAGCACGCTTGACACGAAGCTCACATAAGATTTCAAGATTACAGGTCATGACATGAAACAAGGGTATCCAGACATGAAGTAAGAATATGACTACTATGCCTTGAGTGATATGACTGGTAGCTTTTAAGCTTAGCAACATTACTTAACTATGCTCTCATTTTTAATTACTACACTTCATTAGCTGCAACTCCTAGCTCTCATTAGAGTGTATGACTATTCTTACAAACGTCTAAGTCAAATCGCTTGATCTTACCATGCTCAAGCCTAATCTCTAATTCACAAGGTGCTAAACATGATATGTTTATACTAATCTAAACAACAAGATTATGGTTTTATGCCTCTATAGGAAATCTCATCCCATGAATACTACTCTTTACGACTACATTCAACAAAACTTTGAGTCCTAGTCAAGAAATATTTAATGCATCATGTATTCATCCACATGTAACAACACCACATTCAAGCCTAGTACTATAGCCAATCCATGCACTCCTTCTAAGAATTCCTCATCCTCTCCTACTAACCAATCCTTCTAAGAATTCCTCATCCTCTCGTCATCTCTATCAATAGAAATTTCACGCATTACTATCAAGAACTAACTAAATACTCTCACCTAACTATTACTCATAGTAAAACTTTATTCATCCTTCCTCCACTTTTATAACCTTTGATAGAATAATCACACTAATGCTACCAACATAAGAAACATCAACCTTCTCCTTCTATCATCACTCAACTACTATCATTAACATCACTCTCTAGCTAAAAAAGATCATTGAAAGACCTTTAGGGCGAAAGATCATAAGCACAATTCATTCAATAATTCTGATATAAGAATATGCATGACATAAAATTATGTTGCTAGCCATTAAGAGTAACTCATGAATTCGCGATACTGAGCATACTATGAGACACGAGTGCTTATATGCATATGTTTATATCATGAGGAAGTGTATGAGCATAAGCCATGAACACAATTATGATATTAGAGACATCAACACGATGTTGTAACAACTGAACTTTGAGGAATATGCTACAGTATGAATGGATCGATATATCACTTTACCTCTTTCTGAACACATCACTATCTGATTCTCAACACTTGACTTGGTTTCTCATCTTATCATCTCCCCCTTAGGTCTGAAGCTGATACTTTAAAGTTATGGATCTATTCCATCATCTCTAAGCTAGTCTATATTTGTTTTACTTACTCGGAAAAAGTTAATCTTATGGCTATTGAACTCTCCATGCACATGGACTAAGATTCCTTCTAAGTCTTCTTTCTTAGATGCTTCTCGTAACTTCTTTCGGCTTCTATAAAAGTCTTTCGATAACTGTTACCCACATTGACTTATAAAGCCACTTAATCTAACTCTTAAGGGAAAAATAATGTTTACATCATCCTACTCCACATTAACAATTCAAATATACTATCTAGGTACACATGAAAAATCTTAAACTTAATTAGAACCTCGTCTGACTACATACGATCTCGGGACACCTCCTAATGCTCTTAATAATCTAATGACTTAGCCACACTCAATTTCTCTCATCTAAGGTTCATTATACCATACTTGTACCACTCTTATTTATCAAAAAGTAACACCTTAATTCCTCACCTACTTCATGTCAAACCTACTAGATCAGATCTCAAAACTAACATCTTCACCCTCATATTACCATCCTTTTTATCATGACTACGACATACAATTTAGAAACACTCGCTCACTAAGACCACATGATAAGTAGTCAATCTTTGTCTCTAGTCTATCTATTTACAGATTACCGTCACAACCCCTTTCACAACTTAAGTACCATTTAACCATTCATTATACATCATTGCCTAATTAGTTCTATAACCCTCTGAATATCATGGGCTCTCCCTTCAACAATCATAAGCCTAACTCGAATCTATCACCTTATGAATATTCTGCTCCTTTTATCAACACCTATACTTTGTCTTCACTAAGACAATGTTACATTGACATAAACTCCCTTCTGGTTAAAGTATTCTCTAACTCATCCATACTAGTAACTCTTACTCTACCTTCTATCATGAAATCTACACAAACTCATCACTTCTTAGTCTACCCATAAGGGAAAACTCCTCATTAATAACTTACCAGTGCATGACTGCAATAACATAACTTGCCTCATCACTATCTCTCTTTATTAGATTACTATACCTCTGCATGCATTCTTCTAACTCTGGGCACTTTTACTACTGTTGCTTATAACATCGTAACGCATACTATCCTTTTGGGTGAAAATACTACCTAAGCTCTAAAACATACTCCTCTCTTAAAAGGTATCATCTGAAACAAGACATAGAGAAGAGAATCTGGAGTACATCTCGCATTTAGCTTGAACACACGATTCATATGAGCAAGAATACATTCTTTCAAATCCAAACACTTAAGCTCACTCACGGGCTTCTCTCAAGCCCCTCTGTAGTCTCATGACTTTCTAAAGACTTTTATTAAGAGTAACTCATCGATAAGAATCTGGGCTTTCATTTTCAACTACCTTGAGTATGAGGGGTAGTCAAATGGATCTGAGAAACACACGAGTTTGAATAAGTTCGTTATGACACCGTTCTGTTACACAATTTTGAGTATGAAAGAAGAAATTTTTTTCTTAAATGCCTGTAGTCCCTCATTTATAAGAGTGGAGTCCTCACAACCATAAATAAGAAGAACACTTGAACTATGTGCTCTAATATCAAGTTTGTCATGCCCCGATCCTACACACTGGATGTGGCCGACACTCGAGAACCATTGTTGATCCCTAAGTGAACCCTTGGCCTGACTGGCTACTTAGCGGAAGACTGAATCAAGCATTTAAAGACTTAAAATAGAAGTAAATCATCAAAAGTGTAAAATGTTCATCTCATACTATCTGAATTATACTCTATGCATAATATATAGCAATTCAATAATTAGGAATAAAATTTCAAAAAAAAATCAGAAACTCAAGAACTCAAAATCAACTCATCTAAAGAATACTCAAATCTAATGATAGAACCCTGGATTACTCTTTTACTTATTTGAAAGTAGATGTAGGACGTGAGGATGAACTAGTCCAACATTATGATAGCCTTACATACATGGAAGAACAAAGTTCTTGGCGAAATCGATCAAATTTGAATTGAAAAACCTAGCTTTTCTCCTCTTAACTCCTTGATCTAAGTTTTTGAAGTGTTGAAGAGCGTAAAATAATGTTTTAACACTGTTTAGACCCTTAATTAGGTGAAAAATGTCATGGTTTAGGCTTAGAAAGGGTGGGAAAAGACTGAAATACCCCTCTTTAAAAGCTGACAAAAATTGTCCACGAGATTATCAACGGTCCGTGGTTTGATCTACGGACCGTAGATCCAATCTGTGGAATTTATATTGAATTTTTAAGGCTCAAAAGTCCATTTACGGGTCTAAACGACGGCCCGTAGTAGTTCTTACGACCCGTAGAATGGATCCATAAGAATTGGGTCCTAAAATTTGACTCCCAGTACTTTTCCGACGACTTGATATGATGGTTCATCGTTCAACCTACGGCTCGTAGATTGGATCCGTCGTTCACAGACTCAGAAAACTCTGATATGGCAGTCTCTGGTAAAATGACCATAACTTTTTAGTCCAAACTCAAAATGAGGGAAATTTGGTGGAGTTGGAAACATGACTCAAATACCTTTAATCTGGTAGGTCATGGGCCACCTAATTCGTTATACGCTGAGATATATGATCATTTGAAGCTGACCTAAGTAAAATTTCATGCTAAAACTCAATAGGTAAGAAAGCTTTCAACTCAACTTTGTGTTAGAAAATTCTAGTGACCTTTGTCGCCCCCCGTTTTTCGCAAAACGGGTTTCGGTGCACGACCTAACAACTCTTTTTGGATTTTGGTGATTGAAGAGTCGCCACCTAACGAATTAAGGTGCGTTAGGGCACCTATCTAACCTAACTAAATCTAACTAAAAGGTCAACGAACCAGAGATCAGGTAAGGGTTCAAATTACCTCGAGGGAAAGGTGTTAAGCATCCCTCGAGGTCCACAAATGTGGGTCTCAGCAGTATCTCATGCAATTTATGTGGGGGTTACCAGTAGCAATTAAGGTCACTAATATTTATTATGTTATTTATTTAAGCATGCGAGCTAGGCGATATAATAAATGAAATAATAACAAATAATAACAGGAAACGATTAAAGAAGATAAGCGAGAAGACATAATTATACACAATTAGATAGGCGAAACAATTTTATTTTATTAAGCTACCCAAAACAGTTATAATTATAAAACAAATAAAAAGGAAAAAAAGAAAAGAAAGGGAGACTCCAAAACCAACACACTTTACGGATCAGCGCTCGGCTTATTATTCAGTCAGCTTAATATTCGGAAAGACAAAACCAATGTTTGTCGTTTTAAGCCTGAGTCGATTTTCATCATCTCCGTAAATGGCCTAACTACCCCAACCCCACCTATGCATACATAACATCCTAGAAAGTGCCTAGAGTCCCCGCTTAATGTCCAAGAGACATTGGACTACTATTCAGGTGGTTTTAGACAAGAAGTAAAATATAAGTTGCCTACTTAGGCCCTCTAGACACCAAACAAAACACATTGGACAACACTTAGCACATAAAATCTCATGTTGGCCTCTAGATTTTAATTAA
This sequence comes from Solanum etuberosum, assembly GCA_029582245.1. NCBI lineage: Eukaryota > Viridiplantae > Streptophyta > Magnoliopsida > Solanales > Solanaceae > Solanum > Solanum etuberosum. The sequence goes on from JAJONR010008988.1 coordinate 13,329, forward strand.
CATGCTTGCAAACACACATAATTGTGAAAGGAATCATGCTAAATATGTGTGTGCATAATATCATACAATGGGCAGAATAAAAGCAGCAATAATGAGTAAAACAAGCAGAATTATTAGACAACATGCAGATAATAGTTATTGACTGATTTTAAAAGGTGGCAGAAAGGTGATCACAGATGCAGAAAATATTTTTAGAACAGTAGCAGATTTGATTACTGTTAATTAGCATGCTGAAAGTGAATCATTAACTTATTTTAAGTTGCAAAGCTGTTTATTAATGCAGAAGTTGATTATCTTGGACATAATTTAGTCAGGGGAGCAGATATCTAAGGTAGCAGATTTTAAGAAAAGACATGCAGGGTAGAATTATTAATAACTGATTTTAAGTGGAAGGACAAATTATTACAATGCAAAAATTAAACATAAGCAGATTTTAATCAAGGGCAGTTTAGTTTTAAGTAGTTCAGTTTATCATTCAAGTAAATTATTTTAATTGGCAAGACAGCATGCCAAATGCAAAAAATTAATGCAGAAATTAATCGGGGTAGATCAATTTTAACAGATTTAACATGCTAAAATAATAAGAATCTATAGACATGATATCTAGGTGATTAATATACTGACAAATATTAAAAACCCAATGATTAACATGCTGCAATTATTAGGTCTGATTAACATATCAACCTACTTAAATAAGTCCTATAGGCAGGATTTCTAAGTGTAAGATGTGCTGAAAAGTTGTTAACAATACAAGGAAATAACAATATCTAACTAGTTAACCCGTTAAAATTAATAGCATCTAATTATCATGTGAAAGCTTTTAGAGTCCAATTATCTTAAGGCTAATTAACATGCTTACAGTTGCTGAATATGACTAGTTAAAAGCCTACTGAGAATATGACAAATTACAGGAGTAGATCTCTACATAGAAGCATGGAAATTATTACACAAGTTTGTTTCCAGGTTTTAATAGAGAATAAATTATTATCAATACATGCTGGCTGATATCATTTAAAATGACGAAGCATACAAACAAATATGATTTTTTTAATTTTTTATGTAGGAAAAATTATAGCACTTAAACCGATTTTTTTTTTGGTTGTCTACAATATTCACAAGCAATAAAAATAAAAGAAAAACAATTAGCATGTATTCCCCTCCCCCTTGGACGATCCCCAATTATTTCATATAATAGAGAGTTAGTGTTATACATAACATATCACAAACCGAATAAAAGAGAATAGTAAAAGACATAATACATGTCCAAAATAAATTATAAAACATAAACTAATTCATCCGGAATCCCATCCACAGGCAACTCTTCAATGTCTTGAACTTTAAGTTCAAACCCTGTTAAACACTATATACCAAAAGACAAGATCATAGAATAATAATAACTATATAGATAGAAACATAAACGTTATTCACAAACAAACACACAAATTTCAAACAAGTCATAGAACATATAAGATCACATATTGAAAAAGAAGGGATAAGGAAACTAACCCGGATGCTTTCTTTTATTCATTTAAACATACAACAATATTCAAAATAATGCACGAAGATTAAACTAATGGAGGAACAACTAACCAATTAAAGCAGAATATTTATCAACAATGAAGTAAACTTAAAGACATATCCACCGAATCAGCAACACAACAAGGCAACAAAGAGAAACACAACAAGGTAACAAAGAGAGATCCAAAGCTTTATCAGAATTCTTGTTCTTTTAGAGAGGAGAGTATTTTTTAGTTGTTAAAGTGTTCAAGCCTTATCCCAAGGATTGAGAGAGGATTCTTTTTATAGTGAAGGAAGGGCATCACAATAAGGGAATACCATAAATTAAGAGCAATTCTGAAAATTTTATTTCCTTAACCAAGAAATAAAATCAGATAAATTATTTACCTTAACGGGTGGCTTTACCAAAAATAAACAAGTAAACATTAATACACATATACTTAAGGTAAGGAAATCAATTAATAGGTCACCATATTAATTATAATATTAATGTTATTTGAAGACAATTAAAAGATAATTATTTAAGGGAAGGAATAAAATTTACAGCCCCAATCACATATCAATATTCACAATAAATTAAAATAACTTATCATAATACGACAGTGAAACAATCGGCAAGAAAATAACCAGAAAATTGAATAAGTAAGTAATCAATTCAACAATCAGAGGAATATACCGGCAAGTATTAAGACATCAACTAAAATGAGGATTATCCATTTCATCAATGTAAAATTTGAAAGAAACAAGTTAACCCCAATGGTAAATATTAGCACAATTCAAAAGAAACAACATCAACAGTATCTTATGCTTCAAACGAAATTTTATAATAAATGATGATTTTCACAATAGCACACACATAACAAATAGTCATATATTTCATAATAACACTAAGAAATTACAGAATGAATCGAACAAGAGAACTAACCCAGATGGATCTGTTTAGATCCATCTTCAACAAGCCAAAATACTAAAATTCTCGGTCCGAGTGAACGCTGTCCAAGGCGTTGCCTCTGTCGGGAAAAGAGCAGAGGAGAGCGGAGGGGTGAAGTTTTGGTTGGAGCTGCTGGCTATTGCTGTTGTTTCCCTCGCCGGCGTTGCTGCTTTCGTCCACAGCTGCTCGCCGGAGTTGTTGTCGTCGCCGCTGTATTGGCTCGCTACCTGGAGCTGCTGTTGATGCTTCCCTCGCCGGCTGGTGCTGTCGTTCTCGGTTGGAGAAGAGGGGAGATAAAGGAGGAGGAAGAGCCGGGTGGCGCTGGCCCTCGCTGGCTGGCCTTTGCGGCTGTTTGCTGGCCGGCGTTGGCTGCTGCTGTTGTTGGCCTCCCCAGCGACTGCTGTTGGTGGCTTCACCGGCGGCTGCTTGATTTCTCCATCTTCGCCGGAGTAGAGAGGGGAAAAGAGGAGGGCAGCGGATTTCTTGAGAGGGGAAGAGAATGAAAAATAGATTAGGGTTTGGGTTCTCTTTAGATTAAAATAGGAAAGAGATGAGATATTTAATCCCGGCCCTTGAATTAATCTGAGATGAGTGCCTAAGATCGATTCTGGCATGACGGACGACTGAGATTGAAAGATGGGATCTTAAATCAGATTGGATTGGATTTGGAATGGCCAAAATTGTAATAAAACTGGCTAGAATTGAAATGAAAGGGTGGTTACTATTGAAATAAAATTGGAATTGAATAGGCTGCAATTTAAATGATTTGGAGGAACATATGGAACTGCTATTCAATAAATTAAATACTACACACATTAAAATATTTCATATAAATTAAACACACTTAAATTTTAAAACACCTCAGTAAAATAAATATTTTGAGTTTAACTATCGATAAATAAAATAATTAAATGTTATTATAATAATTTTGGCAAATTATAAAATACGCATACTAAAATACATAATTTTTAGACAAAATCGATTAAGGTTTTAAACTCAAAATATGTTTTAAAAATACATATTTAATCGAATAGCACTTCCGAAAGGGTTATAGGTCGGTCAAAATTGGGTGTCAACAACCTTAATTCATATTCAAAATCATTCTCACACTAAATAATTGACCTTAACACCTAAGAACAATTAAGAATCACTCGGTACAACCTTATACTCAAATGAAGAATGCTTCGAGTCTTTACTTAGAATTTTCTGAGGTGTTACAGAATGTGACTTGTGGTTTCAAGTGTTATTGTTCATGATATATGTGTTTTATGGTTGGCTCATGTACCACACCCGGTACAAGATATCCCCACGGTTGGCTCGGATATCATGCTTGATATATACTAACGATTTGCTCGTATATCATACCTAATACAAAGATATTCATATATAGTTGGCTCGAGTACCACGTCGGTATACTAACTATGGATGGCTCCGATAACACGTCGGTATACTAATAGATTGAGTTTGGGGTTCCATGAGAGGACCAAGTATGTGTTTATGGTTCCATGAGTGAACATAGTTTTCTTCTTCATCATATAATTGTTGCATGTTGGATCCTTGAGTGGTCCACATTACTTGAAAGGTGAATTGATCTCAGATATGGCTTTTATATGATCGAGGGGACATGGTTCATGTTACTGTGAGCTAGGGTAAGGACTGAGAGTCTGGTATATGTATCTCTTGTGATGGTTGGGATATATTATTTGTTTATGAATAACTCAGTACTTAGGATTGTTTCAACTATTGGGTTGAGTTTACGAGGACTCAATTTTAGTTTTTTCTAATTGTGCTTCCTATTTATCATGATGAACTTGGTTTTATAAATGGTGTTGGGTTTAGTTTGGATGGATGAGTTGGTTTAAGATGCCAATTTCATGTACTGTTCCAAAAAGGGCCAGAGAGTTAGTATATGAAATTGAGAGGGAAGACCAGGCTGGATGATTAGGCATTATGGTGGTCTTTTATTCGTGATTATTAATGTGGTAGAATGTTAGACTATGACTTGGCGTTATGATGCTCTTGTATTCATGAATATTAATATGGTAGAAGGTTAGGCCATGATTTGACATTATGGTGATGTTGTATTCGTGAATATTAATGTGGTAGAAAGATTATGCTATGATTTGACACTTGGTTGATTTAACAAAGAGGCATAGGATCAAGGTGCATTAGTTATGACTTTTACCCAGAAAGGGTAAGAGTATGTGGATAGAGAAATGAGGTGGTGTAACTTCTATATTACATGTTTTCTTCTGATTATCTATGTTATATTATGTGGTATGTTTGGGTCGACTGATGATGCTTATCAATACATGTTATTTGTACTGATACTACTCTTACTATGCCACTTGGCATATTCTGGTTGCAGGAATTCAATAATGTCTCATAGTTGAAGACGATGATGATCTCCGACAGCTACTACTCCTCTTCTATGGTAAGAGTTGTATCTTATTTTCTTCTATAAAATATAATCCTTTAGTAGCTCTTGGTACCTATTTAGACTAGCTCCTTGGGAAGTGTTTTTAGTATGTTGTAAAAGGGTTTTTAAAGTTTGACATTTTATGAAGTTTTAAGGTGTTAAGAGTTTTGTAGTAAATCATCTATTTTCTGTAGATTTTAATTCAAATTGAGTGGTAAGAGTTCTCTTATCTAGTTGTTAGAGTAGGTGCTCGCATGACCTAGTGGGTTGTATCGTAACACACACCTTGAAACAACAAAGTAATCCTACCAGTAAGCATCAGAAATCCTACCTTGAGGCTTGTAGGGTTGATTGAAGAAGAAAGATTATGAAACTGGGGGTGTGTTTCACAAGGTTCTTGAGAGAAAAATGAATTTATGCACCATAGGGTAAAAAAATAAAGAAAAATCAGGATTTTGTTTTGAGTCGTATTGACCTAGAAATTTTAAGTGAAAAATTTCTTGAACCCACATCAGGCACGACGCGAGGTCCATAGCAGAACCTGATGGTGCGTATTGCGATCTTTATCACGAATCTCTCTTGTTTTTGTTAAGTCTTTGAACTAAAAGCTCAGAGACAGTCGTAGTACAAGCCTCAGCTCACGAACATGGGGTTTGGCGATCTGCAGTGCGAGACCCTATGCACTTACCTATTTATTTTTTTTGACACTTCTTTGTTCCAATGCATGCTTTCTAGTTGGCTCAGTACCTAAAACTTACAAAAACACTTAAGATAATTATTAGTAAGGTGTGTTGTCTCCCACCAAGTGCCTTATTTTCTATTATGGCACGACTCACATTTTATATTTTTATGTCTTATGTCTTAATCTATTATAATCTCGGATTGCCTCTCAAAAAGTGCTTGATTTAACATTGTCACACAACAATAATTTGTCTAATCAACTGATTTATGGATCAAAGGATCCTCACAAAAGTGCCTTACATACTTCTTCGACATGTTGTTCAACTTCTACCCTGCTATGCTTACCGCTAGTTCTTGATTTACCGGATCAAGTGTTGTCTAGAATGCATCTAGAATAATTGAGTTGTGCAACCCATATTCCTATTGTGTCTATAGTATTTGAACCTTACTTATGCATCCGATAATATCTCCTCCTCCGGTTGTCTGATATACAAGATGATATTGAGAGCTTGCATCCATCCAACAACTAAACTCCACTCGTGAATAAAGATGTAGACTAGTTTCGGACAATAGTCAATCTCATCCCGTTACAATGTTTTGAACTATGCTTCTGCTTCACCTTTAGTTAAGAGAGTACACAAACATGTTAAGTTTTAGCATATCATCATATAATAGTGCACTCCTATACTCAACACAAACTCTTATAACGTTTCTCAAGTGTAGGAGAGGATCTCTCCCAGAGTTATAAAATAACCCTTGAATCTTGAGACCCATTTCAAATTGAGTCCTGAAAAGAAAGCAATGATATTTTTAATTTTTCAGGTTCAGATTATATTGTTGTCATACCCCAAATTTAGAGAGGCACGACCAGTATCCTATGTCGCACTTGATAGAGTGAATTAGTGAATTGACTTAAACCAATTCAAATAATAAAAACGTGTCATTAAGGCCCAGTCAAACATAAAGAAGTGTAATGAAAACAAACTCAAATATAATAGAAGTATAATGCAAGGCCAACTAGATGAAAATCCACAACAAATGTCTATAAGCATACAAGATAAAAACCTACTATTAAAAAATCGGGACATAACCTTAAACACCCAGGGTGTTAAATCTTTTTCTCCTTACAAATATTTGTCCTTGAATGTGAAATAGAACGCACGAGAACAACCAGAAACTTCTTGAATTTCTGGCAGAACCTCCCCTATACACCGAACTATACCACACCTGCAAAATAGCCCAAAAAACCAGTCACTTGCCTTACAAGGTCACTAGCAGCTATCAAAAACTCATCAGAGCCCACATGAATGCCGATGAGACAAACTTAAAATATGAAAAAAATACATACCTCGACATAAGCAACTCTATCCTTGAAAATGCTACGACGTCTCGAATTAGAATCGACCTTTCCACGAGGTTTGCGTAGGTTTAATGATCGTGAATCCTTATTGCATGATTTTGATAACTCAACTCTTACACTCAGATCTAAAACATTAAGAGCCTCCTAATTATAAGTGTGGTGCACAACATATTCATAAGCAAAACTCTACTAGACACCATTTTGTAAATTTTCTAGGACACGATGTTCCTCTGATATCAAATTTGCCATCCTCCAAATATAGAGAGGAACGAGTGGCATCTTGTGCCGCACTTCACTGACCGAACCGACTAAAACCAACTCAAACAACAAACACGGACCATTAAGGCCAAGTCAAACCTAAAGAAACACAACAAAAACAAACTCGAATATAACTGAAGTACTCTACAAGGCTAACTAGACTGTATATTACTACCAAACCCACAATAAATGTCTACAAGCCTCTAAGATGAAAATCTACTTATCATGAGTTGGATAGGGCCCCGACATACCCATTACTGATACAAAGCTAAAGAAGACTCTAAACTCAACAACTCTAGAAAAAATGGAGTGCACCTATCTTTAGATGAACATGACCACACACACGAGGTTCTTTGTTTACCTGATAATCTACAAGCATGAAGCAACGTTCTCAGGCAATGAGGACGTTAATACAAAATAATGTACTGTTTATTGATCATATATATGTGATAAAAAATCGGTCTAGTATTTGTGATGTTTGCATGATGAGTCTTGAGTTTGAAAGTTGTGCTTGAATGAGTAAATTTCAAATCATGATTAAATTGTGTGAGTGAACCAGAGGTTGTGAGTAGCTTTGTCTAGCTAGGACAAATGTGATATTCGGTCTATAGAGGATATGATAAGTTGTCCCAGGATGAACAACAACTCTAAGTGAGGAATGGTGATCTGGAGTGTATTTACGCATTCAAACACCATATTTTATCTGTATTTTAGCTTAGTTCTTTGAATAATATTGTGAATATCCTTGTGTTTGTTGTGATATGCTATTAAATTGAGCTTGACTGAGTAAATGTAGAGTTCAACCGGGATTAGAATTTCAACCTTATTAATACATACATATATGTCTGATGATGTTTTTAGGGTTTGAATTCTTAAAATAGCTATCAGGACTCAGATTAGAAGTAGAATTTATTTTTCTTAGTTTCTAGGATTTATTTGACAGATTTAGACGATTATAATAAAACAAACATGACTCGCTTGCAATCGCTGTTTTGATCAAAGGTTTCAATTATTCTCTTTTACATTCATGTTTTTCAATAGTTTGAATTATTTTTTAAGACTTGATATTAAACACCAATTAATAGAAATAGTGTAGTCAAATAATTATGTTAATTTTTTAAAAAGAAATATATCAAATTAAAATATGACAAGTAAAAATGGGGGGAGATAGAGTACTAATTAAGGAAAATAACATGACAAATCTGACCCCTTCTGTATATAAAAAAAATACAAAATCAGAACCTTCATACGCTTTGGGTCTTAACTATTTGGGGACACAACACAAGGTCTTAACGTTTCCGCCTTTGCAGCGAAGGTAGAGAGATGGGGAAGAAAGCAAAGAGCTCAAGGAAAGGGAAGAAGGCCTGGAGAGCCAACATAAGTACGGAGGATATTGAAGATTTCCTTGACAATTCCACAAAGGATGCTCTTTCTGGCGGTTCACTCGCTCAAGTTCCTAGCAATTCTCTCTTTTACGTTGACAAATCCAGAGGTATTTTGGAAATAGCTAGAGTATTAAATATCAGTTGTTCAAGTACATAACGAGGTAAAAAAAGTCGATTCTGATACCAGGCTGGCGTTCTAGCTGCTGATATTGTCTTTAGATGGATTGCCATGTATGATATTTACTGTTGTACTGAACTAGTTTTGCTCCACTTGTGAAAAATGGTTGTTTCTTTAGCAGTATTTTTTAGGTACTCAGGGAAATAACTGGGTGCTCTCATAATTTCCTCCCGAACTCTTTTTTGGTGGACTCATTCAATAATATCATGTATTAGGCAAGTAGAAAAAATGGTTGAGTATCCCATAGAGTTGTAATTATAGAAAAATCAATCTTGAGAGCATATTGAAAGTTCATGTCAGTTATACACTTGCAGAAAAGTTTCAGGAACAAGTGTTTGGGTGTTACTTTTCAGTCAATGGTAACTGTTCACATGCAATTATTGGGTGTACTATGAAGCCTGATGAAATTTGGGAGATAGTAACTGACATTTTAGGACTAGAAGAGGGCAGTTTAGAATCATGTTACGAATCTGTCCATATTGAAAAACCCATTTGAGGGGTTAGCAAATCACCTTAGGGACCCTAGCTAAAAGGAGCATGTGCACTTCATTATGAGGTATATATATACAAGAGGAAATAGTTCATTAGGGCCTATGCTATGAAGTTGTCTCTTTATTTTCTTAGGGAGCTTAGATTAATTTGGGAATGTCCCTCCTTTTTTTTCTATTCCTACAGTGAGAAAATGAACTCTTGCATTATTGTATTGGATTACAGTTCTCCCTATCAGTACGATTCTCCTCCATTACATTGGTGCTTTCATTGTTCCTACTACATGCCTCTCTACCCTTCTACAATGCTTGAAGCTCAATTCAACACCCTCTTGAATTGGTGAAGGCGCTGCAAGAATCGATGAAGGAGCTACAAGCGAACAACAAGCGTATGCTCTCTTCTATTTGTTGTGTGAGCTCACTGCAGCTAGAGGAGATGCAATTGGACTCCACTTTCATTGATACCCAAAGATTTCATATGCTACAACTATCACATCAGGGCTAGAATTAGCTTATGATGAAAGTAACACCAAGGTGGCTGAGATCGTGAACTCTCATTTGGATTCACAACTTCATGTTAAAGTTGTTGGGGATACAATACAGAAATCCGTGAGTCTCAACAATATGTCCAGTGCTTTTATTGTCACAACCCAACTTGAATCTACACCTTGGCATTCTTGGTTAAAATACCGAGTTTTCTTCCTAAAGGCAAAAGACATACGCTTAACATGGTGTTTGGTCGCAAAGTGTTCGGTTTAAATCCAGAAAGGGATATTTATGCAGCATTTCGTTGTCCTCATATAGCCACTGGTTTGCTTCAACATGCTTTTGGCTTACATAGCCGCAAGTGGCTAGTGAAGTAGTGATACTATGATGTGAATATAAACGGCAGAAGCTGATATTTTTAATGGAATGCTATCGTTTCTGCTTATGGGTTTTTTTTATGTGTAATGAGTTAGTTATTGTGATTTTTGTTGCCACCTTGGACCGCATCTGGGATAGGGATGTCAATGCTACTAGTAGAAAAGCTTTGTTGGTTCACTAACAGAGAGACTCTGTATCCCAAATAAGTGGCAGGTTTTCCTATGCATTTTTCACATACGGACATTACAACTTCGTTGGTTAAGAAACCAAATTAGCCTTGTGACAAAGGTCCTACATTAGTTCCTTCTATCTTACTACAATTTATGTTCAAGCTTCTGTTTCTACTTCCATTGTGTTAGGCATGTCTAATGCTTACATGCTTCATATCATTGTTGCAGCACATGTACATGGTTACACATTCTTCTTTGGCCATGAAGAACACTTTGTTTTGCTGACAATGGGGTGGGGTGGGGGTGGGATGGGCAGATTGCTACTCATGTTGTCCTTGACTTGAACATTGAAGACAAGGTTTTTATTGAGGGCGGGAGTGTTGTTACAAGTCTGGCCATAGTAAAAGAGCCATTTGGGGAGTTAGAAAATTAATTACCTTTGGTACCCTGGCTAAAAAGGAGCATGTCCTCTTTATACAACACAAAATTCTCTTTATTTTCTTAGTTGGTTAGATTAATTTTGGAACATCCCTCGCTTCTTCCTTTTCTATTTATATAGTGTGAAGATGAACTCTTACCTTATTGTATGCGATTACAATACTCCCTATCAATACGATTCCCCTTCAGTACAAATCATCTTAAGTACTATATCACTGAATATTTTGCAGTTGATGTTCATCATGGGTGCATCTTTCTTGTTCCTTTAATGCTGTTCTGTCATTTTTTGTTGGCAAGTTCCTTTTTAACGATTAAGTGACAAGTTTATGTCTATAATCCAGATCTTTCTGTCAAACGGAAAATTGAAAAACACCGGGAGAAAGTACTTTGATGTGATAGTTTGCTACAAAGCAATACCTTTGTTGAACCTGTACCTTCTTCAACTGGAAAAAAGTCCAAGAAGAAAAGTAAAGTTCAGATAGCTAAAGATACTGCTCAACAGGGTCAAAAGGTTCTTCACTATTTCATTTTAAATACTCAATTCACCAATTGCAAGATGTTATGTCTGTTTCTTCCTTGCCATTCCTTGCCACAATGGCCTTCCCTCAATAGGAAGAAAAATCTTTTTATTTGAGTGCACACCCCTAATAGATCCTCATTGTTTATTTCTTCTTAATTTTGTGTTATGAGGATTCGGCTAGTGGAGATTCTGGCATGGTTGACCTTTGGGATGATAAAGGTGTCCTCATAGTTAGAGCCTTTTTGTTCCTCGTCACTTTGTAGTAAAATGACTTTTCTGATACAACCTTCATTGCATTGTTGCAGGTGAACGGGTCATCAAAACCAAAAAGGTACACTATTTTCTCCTTCCTGTATTTGAATTTTAAAATTCTTCTCATCTTTATCTTTTTGGGCCACTTATCAGGAACATCCTTTTCAATTTTGGTTTTCTTATACATGAAAAACATATCGTAACTGTGTATATTTATTTATGGTCCTAAATCTCGAGTAGTTGAATTGTAAACCCATGACTTCCCTAGAACAATTTTGCATGTGTACTTTTTTGAAAGGGAAAATACAAATCTGCATTAGTATATGTAATCAGCTTTATATGCATTGCATGTGACAGAAGCCCAAGACTTCTGTTATACCTGCCGTGGAAGTTGAGCCTCTAGGATGCTCATTCAATCCGCCATCTGAAAGTCATCAGGTAATTGTGTTTGTATGTCATTTTGTTATTACCAAGTTCCTAGTCCCTGCAATTAATAATTCACTCGGTATCTTCTCAATTCAGGATGCATTAGCTTGTGCTGTTGCAGATGAAATGCAGAAAATTTATCGAAATGAATTGGGGCCGGAGCCTATTCCATTGATTGTTCCTGGAGAGGCAGTTAATGAAGAAGATGTAAGTTTAAGTTGTTACTGTCTTGTTAGTACCTTTGACCATGGCCCTTGCTGATGCCTTATGGGCTATGTTTTCTTATACTCGATATAAGTATTCACCGAAGATTCATTTGCCTCAGATGTATTTCCTTGAAGCGGATAGTGGCAGTGAAACGGAGAACGAAAAACTAGTGGAAGACGGAAACACAGATCTGGAGAAAAGGTAAGATTCTATATTGCTTGTATGTCTTGATAGTTTTTGCTATTGAAACATTTTCTATTCTTTGCTTGCTCAGTACTCATGATTATTTAGAATTATAATATTACTTGAAAATCCAGCCATCAAACTTTGAACCATGCAATTTATTCACCTGTGTCTATTCATATTCGTGGAGTCCCCTTATAATAGTGAATAAGAGCTTCTTTGACAATCTTTAAGCTTTAGGCTTCAGAGAAATAGATGACAGTTTAATGTGTTAAATCTACATGATGAATTATGCTAAAAGTATATTGAATTACATTTTAATCTCTGGAATTTTAATCTCTGGACACCGGTTACACCCAATTAGACATAGAGAAAGCTTATGATCACTTGAACTGGGAATATTTGTGGAGCACACTCAGGAGGATGGGTTTGGCAACACCTAGATAAAATGAATGAGTTTTTGTATGACCACATTGAAGTTCTATGTTCTGATCAATGGCTCACCATTTGGTTTCTTTTCCTCTGAGAGAGGATTGAGACAAGTAGACCCCCTTTCTCCTTTTCTATTCATCCTAGCTATGAGAGGTCTAAGTGATATGCTGAAGATTCCTCAGGTTAATAATAAAATTAGGGGCTTCAAAGTGAGTGAGGAGGAATTACTGGGAGTGTCTATCACCCACCTACAATATGCTGATGACACATTAGTGTTTTGTGATGCAGAGAGTTTACCAGAGATCAGCTCCCTGGCAAACATCTTAAGTGGCAAGATAGGGGAACTTCCCACTACCTATCTTGGCATGCCTTTGGGAGCTAAGAGTAAATCTTTGAGCATCTGGAACTCTGTGGTGGAAAAATGTGAAAAGAAGTTGGTGAACTGGAGAAGTCAATACTTATCCTTGGGTGGTAGAGTCAAACTTATCAACATTTTTCTTGATGCCATTCCAACCTATATGATGTCCCTCTTTCCTATGCCTGGGAAGATCATTCAGAGGTTGGACACAATCAAAAGAAATTTTCTTTGGCAAGGTAATGGAGAAGGGGAAAACAAATTTCATTTGGTTAAGTGGGATGTTGTTATATCCAACAAAGAAGAGGGAGGTTTGGGAATTAAGAATTTGAAAGCCCACAATAACATCCTCCTGCTAAAATGGCTCTGGAGACTAGCAACAGATGATCAGAGCTTATGGAAGGACATTATCATTGCAAGATATGGAAAGAAAGGACTATGGACTACTAAGGAGGTTAATACTCCTTATGGTGTGGGCCTATGGAGAACTATTAGAAACCAGTGGCCAAGAATATGGTGTAACTCTATGATTAATGTGGGAAATGAGAGGAAAACCTTGTTCTGGAATGATATATGGGTGGGACAAACACCTTTGAGACAACAATTCCCAGACATTTATATTCTCAATCAGCAGAAAATGGCTACAATTCTAGAAGTCAGAAATGAACAAGGTTCATGGAACCTGACTTTCAGAAGGTTCCTCAATGACTGGGAAGTGGAGAGAATGACTCAGTTCTCAATACCTTGGAACAAGCCAAGAACCTCACTTGTGAGAAAGACAAATTGATATGGAAGCTGGAGAAAGATGGCAAGTTCAAGGTGAAATCAGCCTACAAATTACTAGACATTTCAACTAAAACCAAGGAGTTGTGGCCTTGGAAGATGATCTGGAAAGGGAAGATACCACATAAGGTGGCTTGTTTCACATGGCTTGTTGCAAGACAATCTGTTCTGACTTGGGACAACTTAATGAAAAGAGAAAGGGACTTATGCTCCAAATATTTTTTTTTGTGAATCTGAGACAGAGAGAATAAACCATCTTTTTTTTTGCATTGTAAAGTGACTGAGAAACTATGGAAGTATTTCATTAACTCGAGAGGTATCACATGGATCATGCCTAGAACTACTGCCGAAGTCCTAGCATGTTGGAATAGAGATGGAAATCAGTCAGGACACAAGGAGAGATGGAAGATTGTCCCTGCCTGCATCTGGTGGACAATGTGGAGGGAGAGAAATCAGAGATGTTTTGAGAACAAGAGTATCCCTTTCCAAAGCATTAAAATGAATTGTTTAGTGATCTTTTACTATTGGTGTATTCATACTATTCCCAAGGATCCGGGGGACATCACCCTATTCTTTGATAGTTTATGAGGGAGATAGGTTTTTAGATTCTTCTTGACAAACCCTCAATACTTTTGATGTAATTACTACAGGGGTTCACTATTGGTGCACTTCTCTGTTTATAATACCAGCTAACTTTCTCAAAAAAGAAAAAACTATAACTTTACAAGGCTAACATGAGTTGTCTTGTCCTCATTTTTACAGTGGCTCACAATTGGCTCTTTCTATTTTCAATTTCTTATCATGATTTATACTAGAAATGCAATTTCGTTTTATTTATGTGGCTTTGCATGTTTAATAGTTTTCACAAAGTTCTAAGCTATATATGTTTATGAAGTCAAAGGCGATATATCTAACACTATCACTGATGGTCCAAGACCTCATGCTTCCTTCGTCCTTATCTATTTGAACCCATGTTTGCCCTATTCTGTGTGACTCTGTGGTTTATTTTTGCTGCTAGTGAGAAAGCTCTTATTTCCAGCATTAGTAGTAGCTATTATTTTCTTCCAACATTTGTAGCTAAATCCAGAAGTTCACATTATTTTGATTACTGAGCAGTACTACAACTAGGAAATGATGTGTTCAGTGGGAAGTTCTATTTCCAGCATGAGTAGCTCTTATTTTCTTCCAACACTTGTAGCTAATGCAGAAGTTCACATTATTTTGACAACTGCAGTACTGCAGCTAGGAAATAATATATTCAGTTTTTGTGGGGTGGAATTTGAGCTAGTGGAGAAGTTCTTGTTTCCAGCATTTGTAACTTCTATTTTTTCCAATAATTGTAGCTAACTCAGAAGTTCACATCAGTTTTATCTGGAGATGACATATATTAAAATGTCAATGATTAAATGGTACTGGAATCCTGGAACTAAAAAATGATAGATCCAATTTTTGTGGGTATTTAAGAATTTGAGCATTCAATCCCAGAATCTTAAGTCAATGACTGACTAGGGGAGGACCTTGATTAAAACTTTGGAAACCCTTTGAGCTCATGATATGAGACACCAGGTATATCTCTAATATTGTCCTAATCGTTTAATTTGGTTAGAGGTTTCGCAGGTGACAGAAGATTGGACTTCTAGGTGAAAAAATGGATTTATCAAAGCTTATGAAAACATGTAAAAGAATTTGCATTCAACTCAACAGCTTAAAGCAAAGGACATAGTTGCTCAAGACTCTTTCCTCTTGGAAATGTCTTTCCTTTTTATTTAATTTATTAGGAACCCTGTGATGAACTCTAATATGCCCAAATGGAACATCCTCTTTTTTTTTTTTGGTTAAAGACGCAGAACGAGTTCATTGTATATCACTATCATTCGGTTGCTTAAATATGTTAAGTTGAAATCAACTACATCTGAAATCACATTTCTAATTTGAAGAGGTTTGATCCTTCCTTAATCTTGCTGAGTTAGATTGTGAATTGAGTCACCAGTAAGCGTGATAGATAATATGGACGTTGTTGCCGTCCGACTTTATATCTGTTACCTTTGGTGGTGATGATCCAAATGTCCTAACGATGATCAGTTGTAGAGTCACCAGTGTTCAAGATTTTCTTTTTTGTATGTCAGTTGTGTTCTGAAAATTTGCAGTGCTCTAAGTTTAGCTTCCTTGGCAATCCATGTTGTGTTGAGTGCATAGCAAGTCGTCAGATCTTCATTTAACACTGAATGAAATTATACGTCATTAATTTTAACTTTATTCAGGCCTCAAAAGCCCAAAATGGTGACACAAGTTGTGAAGAATCGACAGGCTAGACGCAAAGAACAGTTGAAAGCACAAGCTGAATCAACAAAAGCAGCACAGCTCTCCAAAGAGATTGATAGGTTTGCTATTACTTAGAATACCAGGTAAATCATATTCTAGTTAAATAGAATTTGCCTTTCTTATAGATTCTGATCTGTTTTTGTGCCTGCAGCTTACCGGATATAATTCAAAAAATAGAGAGAGAGGAAGGAGAAAAACAGAAAAGACATCTACGTCGTGTAACTGCTAAAAAAGAAAGACTAAAAAGTTGTCCGCCACGCTTGGGAAAGCGCAAGTATGTGCTGTTTCATTTTGAAGTAAAAAAGTTTCAATAATTGAATTGCTAACTGGGAAAAAATGGCTTTCTAGAACATCAGATTTTAAAGGGATCTTTATGGTTATAACTCTTAAAAATGTTTCAACTTCCAGCTTGGGGTTTGAAAGAATGATGATTACATGTTCTGAATTCTGAGCAACGAGAGTCATTTTCTTGTCTCTTTGGCTTTATTCCTGCAATAACTGTAGATGTTGACAAAAGAATTTATGGCCTATCATCTCAGATTCCAGCCTGCTCCTGCTCAGGTCTTACTGTCTGAAGAGATTACTGGTTCCCTCCGTAAATTGAAGGTTACTTTCCTGATTTCGAATTTCTCCAAATTGGTTGTTATCACATTTGTTTCTATTTTCAAGGTCTTTCTCTTATGCGATTTTGCTTTCTGTTTCGAACAGGGATGCTGCACCCTTGCAAGAGATCTGTTTAAAAGCCTGGAGAAAAGGGGACTAGTTGTTCCTTCAAAAAAGAGTAGCAGGTTAGGGAAGATCGTTGTTGTTTGAAATTTAAGCCAGGGTTTCTGGTTGCGGCTTTGCTTATTTGAAATTAAAAGTATTTTCAGCCCACATTGCATGTCGTCTTGAAGTGTGTGTAAACCACGTGAGACTGAGACAACCGTGGATTACTCTCCTTTTCTTGAAAGTTTTTTATAGTGAGCTTTGTGCATGTTCCTTGTGGTATCATAGTTGATCATAAAATTCGATAATATGCCTTGGGAGCAAAATTACCAAGCATTCTTACCAATTGTTTAGGAGCAAAAACTAGTTATTTTGATAGTGAGCTTTGTGCATGTTCCTTATGGTATCATAGTTGATCATAAAATTCGATAATATGCCTTGGGAGCAAAATTACCAAGCATTCTTACCAATTGTTTAGGAGCAAAAACTAGTTATTTTG
>JAJONR010008989.1:0-27781 GCA_029582245.1 Solanum etuberosum
TTCACACATCATTGTACAAGGTGAAAGATCATTGACATCTAGTATTATTTCTGCGGCCTTGGCAAGAAAGTTGATGCGTCAAGGTTGTGGGGCATACCTTGCTCAAAACCTAGTCTTCCCTGCTGATTTCATTGAAATGCCCTTTAAGGATTTTGATGTTATTAGCAGGATGGATTGGCTTTATAAATGTCATGCAGTGGTAGATTGTAGGTCAAAGCATGTGACTTTTAACGATCCAACATTTTCACACATCATTGTACAAGGTGAAAGATCATTGACATCTAGTATTATTTCTGCGGCCTTGGCAAGAAAGTTGATGCGTCAAGGTTGTGGGGCATACCTTGCTCAAAACCTAGTCTTCCCTGCTGATTTCATTGAAATGCCCTTTAAGGATTTTGATGTTATTAGCAGGATGGATTGGCTTTATAAATGTCATGCAGTGGTAGATTGTAGGTCAAAGCATGTGACTTTTAACGATCCAACATTTTCACACATCATTGTACAAGGTGAAAGATCATTGACATCTAGTATTATTTCTGCGGCCTTGGCAAGAAAGTTGATGCGTCAAGGTTGTGGGGCATACCTTGCTCACATAGTTGATACACAATTGGAGAGTCCTTGTATCAAGGACATACCTGTTGTATGTGATTTCCCAGAAGTCTTCCCAGAAAATCTTCCTGGGTTGCCCCCAAAAAGAGAGGTTGAATTTCCAATCGAACTTATTAATGGCTCCAGCAGAATTAAGAGAATTGAAAACTCAATTGCAAGAACTTCTTGAGAAAGGTTTTATTCGACCTAGTGTTTTTCCGTGGGGAGCCCTTGTTTTATTCATTAAGAAGATAGATGGAACTCTTAGGCTTTGTATTGACTATAGACAATTGAACAGATTAACAATCAAGAATAAATATCCACTACCAAAGGATCAATGATTTTTTTGACTAACTGAAGGGTTATAAAGTATTCTCAGAGATTGATTTGAGGTCTAGATATCACCAATTGCGGGTTAGAGAGAAAGATATTCCTAAAACTACTTTTAGAACTCGGTATGGTCATAATGAATTTTTGGTGACATCGTTCGGATTGAAAAATGCTCTTGCGGTATTCATGGATCTAATGAATCGAATATTCAAGCCTTATCTTGATCAGTTTATGGTGGTCTTTATAGATGATATTTTAATATTTTCCAGAAGTAGTGAAGACCATGATAAACAACTTCGGATCGTTTTGAAAATTATGAAGGAGAAAGAACTTTAGGCTAATTTTTCTATGTGTGAATTTTGGCTTGATGAAGTGGCTTTTCTGGGACATGTTGTATCAACCGAAGGCGTGAAGGTGGATCCTAATAAGATACAAGCAGTTGTTGAATGGAGACCTCCCAAAAGTCCAACTGAGCTAAGAAGTTTCATGGGCTTAGCATGATACTACAGAAGATTTATGAAAGGCTTTTCCATTATCGCCTCCCCTTTGACTAAGCTCTTGCAGAAGGAAGTAAAGTTTATTTGGGATGAAAAATGCCAAGAGAGCATTGAAACTCTCAAATCCTTGTTGACTCAAGCACCTATACTTACTCTACCAATTGAAGGGAAAAAGTATGTAGTATACAATAATGCTTCTCACAATGGTCTAGGATGCGTTTTGATTCAAGAAGGGAAGGTTATTTCTTATGCCTCTCAGAAATTAAAACCGCATGAATTGAATTATCCTACTCATGATCTTGAACTTGCTGCTACAGTGTCTGCTTTAAAAATATGGCGGCATTATTTGTATGGAGAGAAATATCATATATTCACTGATCACAAGAGCTTAAAGTACTTGGGTACTCAGAAGGAGCTAAACCTAAGACAACATAGATGGCTTGAATTCGTCAAGGATTATGACTGCACGATTACTTATCATCCAGGTAAAGCTAATGTGGTTGCAGATGCCTTAAGTCGAAAATCCTCCGCAAGCATTTCTTTGAGTCCGTTGCCCTTGCTCCTTGAGTTAAGAGCCATGAATGTTTGTTTCATACTTAATTCAAATGGTTCAATTATTGCTAATTTGCATGTAAAGCCAATATTACTTGAACAAGTGAAAGAAGCACAAAAGTTAGATGAGAAACTTGTAAAATTGACCAGAGAACTTCAAAATGGGGAAAATCTTGATTTTAAATTAACATAGGATAGTGGCTTATTTTATCAAAATAGGTTATGCGTCCCTAATGATGAGAAATTTAGGAGAGAAATATTGAATGAAACCATATGCAATGCATCCGGGAGGTACAAAGATGTACCAGACCATCAAAGAACATTATTAGTGTAATGGTATGAAGAGAGACATTGCAGATTCATTTCAAAATGTTTAGTTTGTCAACAAGTAAAGGCAGAACATCAGGTACCAGTTTGGTTACTACAGCCCTTGTCGATGCCTGAATGGAAATGGGAGAGAATAACTATGGACTTTGTTTCTGGACTTCCTCACACTCAAATAAATCATGATGCAATATGGGTGATAGTAGACAGGCTAACCTAGAGTGGTCACTTCTTAGCAATCAGGATGGACTACTCACTTGAACGTTTAGCCGAATTGTACATTAATGAGATTGTAAGACAACATGGGATCCCTGTGTCTATTGTATCTGACCGAGACCCAAGGTTCACATCTAGATTTTGGGGTAGCTTTCAGGAAGCCTTGGGTACTAAGTTAAAATTTAGCACTTCGTTCCATCCTCAGACAGACGGTCAGTCGGAAAGAGTCATACAATTTTTGGAGGATATGCTTCGAGCTTGCATTATGGAGTTTGAATGTAGTTGGGACAAACACTTGACCTTGATAGAATTTTCTTACAATAATAGTTACCAATCGATTATTGGAATGCCTCCCTATGAAGCCTTATACGGAAGAAAATGTCGGACCCCTCTTTGTTGGAGTGAAGTTGGTGAAAGAAAGCTTATTGGTCCTGAAATTGTGCAACAAACAGAGGACAAGGTGAAAATTATCAAGGATCGCCTAAAGTTTTCTTCGGATAGACAAAAGTCGTACGCTGATCTTAAAAGGAGTGATATTGAATATCAAGTTGGAGATAAAGTATTCTTAAAGGTGTCTCCATGGAAAAAGATTATGAGAGTTGGCCAAAAAGGAAAACTTAGTCCCCGATTTATTGGACCTTATGAGATACTTGAAAGGGTTGGACCCGTTGCATATAAATTAGCTTTGCCACCTAAGTTAGACAAGATCCACAATGTCTTCCATGTTTCTATGCTCAGAAGATATCGTTCTGATCGATCTCATGTTCTTCCAGTTGAATCTATTGAGGTTAATCTAGACTTGATGTATAATGAAGAACCTATCCTAATTCAAGCTCGAGAAGTAAAGCAACTTAGAAACAAGAGAATCCCCTTAGTAAATATACTTTGGAGGAACCATTCTGGAACAAAAGCTACCTGGGAGAGAGAAAAAGACATGAGGACCCAGTATCCGCACTTGTTTCGGGACTAGTGTAAGGTAAATTTCGAGACGACATTTCTTTAAGAAGGAGAGAGTTGTAACCCCCCCTAATTACTAAAACAAAGATTCGCATGCCGATACACCATTCCTTAATTACTTCAATATGTTTTATTCTCTTTTTAGGAACTTGAAATTTTGTGATATTTGCAAACTTGCTTATAATAATTTGTGATCGTAATTTAAGGGATTGTATTGTGCTATTTACGTAATATACTAATTAGAATTACCTATAACTTTAAAGGGAGGTGAGGGATATACATATAGGTATATATGTATGCATTTTGGGCAGCCACCTTTTAGTGCCAGCTGAATAATTGAAAAACATCACTTTTGTGACTATATTTTCACACCTCCTCTAGTGAAATTCGTTTCCCCTGAAGTCTAAGAACCTTAGAACATTATCTAACCAGTCGTTCTTCAAAATCACTAGAGAAAAAGTTGGTCCTTTTGGCTGGAATTCGAGACACACCCTTCCCTTGGGTAAGTGATGAAATCTGTTTCTGAGCTGGGTAGTGTTTAGTATTTTAAGCATATCTCGTTCTCTAGAACTTTTTTTACAGTGAGTAAATATGATTTGGAAAGATAATTAATATACCCACAACTCCTATGTTTATGTAAAACTCTAATATAGCAGTTATGGATACTAATTATGGGACGCAACATATGACAAGTTCTGTCCAGATTTCTGAATTAGAAATCCTATATATTCAACTGTTAGTGTTTTGATTATATTTTTTTTAAAAAGTTATTGTGCGGTAATTCTTGATTACTTGCAAGCTTAAGAGATGTACCTACATCTTTCATGAAGTATATAAAGTCCAGTTTTGACGTTTTCCTTTTCAAATCTAAGTTGCGACATGAGGTACTTGGTTGGCCAGAATTACTGTTTTGGGAGCATAGTCGTATTTGTATAGGCTAGGCTTACTTGTGATGATAATCCTGTTTTACGTCAACATTATTGAGCAACTAGAAAGTAAATAAGTTAATAAATTTTATTTTTTAAGGTTGTGTATACTCGTGTACAAGTTGAAGACCTTGATACGTTGGTTGGTCTATGGTTTGAACTCTCGAAGTTGTGTTGGACTGTTTCTATGCTAAAGCACTAAGGTTCGTGTATAAACTTGTACTTGTACTCTTGTTACCGGCTGGTATATTTAAAAGTTTATCTTGGCACTTTGGTTACCTCTTGTCCCTTTGCATTGCTGTGGTGGTATCCTTTAAGACATTAAAGACACTTGTGTAACTCGCCTACTTGTACGGATTGTTTGATCACCTGGCACTCTTTTTGGGACCTTGTCCTTCTTGTTGCTGTGACTTTTTCACTAATGGCATGCATCTTGATTCGGATCATTTGTCATTTGACTCTGGATTTTTTGTCCGTCTTAAGTATGAAAGTTGTCCATTTTAAGTTCGAACTAGAAAGCCATTTTTAATATGGTTCTTGGTTCTCTTGATTATTGGGCTTTTATCCTTCTTGATGTAGGGCGTCAGTCCTTCTTGATACCTTCTTATGCTTGGTGTGACGACATGATGTATATATTGGGCGAGCTTTATTATTGAATCTCATGAAAAATGGTGCTATGAGCTGTCTTGACATTTGGATCTTTAAATATTGAACTTGATACTCTTGATATATAGTTTACTTGATTTATTTATTATGCTTCAATTGTGCTGCTCATGACTTGAGAAAGGTAGCTTGGTGAATGTGAGGGCTTCGAAACTATAGTTTTTACACCAATAAGCTATATGCTTAGAGATAGTTGTTTCCATCGTAGGGAATGATCGAGAGGATGTATGAAGCTGGCCATTGGAGATGGAGATTTTGAGAGCCTCAAGGAAGATCACATTTGCATATGGGCATCTATATTTTTTATAAACCTTGGGACTTGTACATGATCTGTGTTGTACATTTACATGAAATTTTGAAGGCTAATTTGATCATGTCACCATAGGTTGTAATATAAGTATGACTACATGTTTTGTTGTTTTTGGGGTGTGTAAACCCAATTCTTGTAGTATACTAAAATTTACTATCTGTGTTGAATATTTGTGTGAAGCATGAACCGGCTAATTTTGGTACTCGGAAGTTGGTAATATTCCTTTTATATCATTTTAAGTGTGAGGATAAAATATGCATGAAAATCTCGTAAGTTATTTTCTTAGATTATTTTGGAACGGTTCTTTAGCCATAAGCAAAAATTCTACACAGTTTAAATTAGACATCAAGTAAATGTTTCAATGGGCAGGATTCACATCCTTAACTATTTTGTTTTTATTATGAAGCTAATCTCTCTACTACATTTTAATCAATATGCCCTATGTTAATCTCTTTTAAATGTCACAAGTATTATGTGAGATTTTTTCTTAAATGATTGTATCCTTCTGAAACGGTCGCTACAAGTTCCATCCTCCTTCACTCTCATTTTTCCTTACCGCACACCCAACATAGGATTTTAGCCTATGTTGGATACTTAATCACAAACCAACGTTTCAAAAGGGTCTTAGGTGAGAAAAAGGGAGGTAATGCTTCACAAATGGTTTAGGGTTGGAGGTTCAATTAGTTCACAAAGAAGTGTTTAGGCTCAAATAGTGCAAATATTTGTTCAAGAGTTTACAAGGCGGTCAAAACAAAAGTTTAATTGATAGGTCCACCCTTAATAATAATGCCTAAATCACTTCCTTCATTTAACATTAGAAATCAATAGGACCATCAAGGCAAGTTTTAGGTATTCACAATGCTTGAATTTCAAGTAAACCTCATCACGCATGGAGCAAAAAGACAATTAGCAAAGCCGACTCTACAACCCAAGCTTGCGTGCAATTATCATTGCAAATCATTGATAACTCTCAACTACACTTCATATAATTTAAAGTGTAAGCGGTCGCTAGAAAGTAGAAACCCAACGATGAGTTGGGTTCGATCCCACAAGGAGTGATACAGAAAAAAATTCAAGTATGAAGTATCCAAGTGATCTAGTTTCTTGTAGAACGGAAGTATATAACTAGTAACATAATATATATCGAGAAACTTCAATTATCAATGTCAATATAATTAGGTATCCAATTTTTAAAGGAAACAAATAGCATGGGTTTTAAATAAGTATAAAGAGGGCCTTACGAGTGTGTGAGCAATCGACTACACATTTCGCCTAATGGGTGATTAACGATTGCTTGAAATTGTTGAATCTCAATGGGTAGGTGTAACGCTCAACTATACTTCATTCAATTCTAAGTGTAGGCGGTCGCTAACAAGTGTACGGTAGAGAATTCAATTAGGAAGTAAGGATGTGTCCTAATCGTTTGTAGAGGTGATGCATTCGCAACATTAAAGCAAATCACAAAGTTTCAACGATTAATATCAAATGGGGAGATTTGGATAACCAATTATAGACAACTAACACGGGAAGTAAACAAGTAGAGATTGGACTTTAGGAGTGTGGTCAGTTGAATGCTAATTTTGCGTAATGGGTGATTACTAGTTAATCAAAGGTGTTGAATCTTAGTTGGTAAGCTAGGTTTTGATTGCAATAGTCATTTCTCAATCAACTATTGCGTTTCAAGTGAGTTCTTTCAAACCTCTACGAGCATGACACAACCAATCAACCCAATTCCTTAATTAATCCACTCGTTCAAGCTGGATTTTGTTAAGACGCGATCAAACCCACTTTCTCAAGCTAGATTCTTAAAGACGCAATCAATACAACTATCAATCAATAATTCTACTCTATTACCTCTTTCTCAAGCAAGCATAGAGAACTAACCTAGAATTGCATTTGCAACTACAATTCCTGAATTAAATCATGAACAATTAATTGAACCCACTTCAAAACAATATTAAAATTAGTAACTAACAATACCCATTAGCTAATTAATGCATTCAACAACATTATCACAATCCAAAATTAAGGGGTTTTACCCAAGCATAGGGAAAAACATGAAATCGTTACCAAAATGATTTTACATCTTATTTTTTGACGATCTTTGATCCTCAAATGTTGAAATCCAAGCTAAAATTACCAAAATCTCTAAATCTCTACTCAAAATGTAAGGATAATTTTCTAGAATGTAAAAACTCAAAAAACCCCAGAGGTAAATAGTGTGGGAAATCTTCTCTTCTTTTAAAAATTGCATTTATACGTTCCTAAAATTTCACAACGGAGTCAACTTGGCGAAGTAAGTGGGGCTTGCCGACCAGTTCGGTAATCCGCCGAGTTGCTCCTCTTCTCGCCCTATGGTTTGGCTATTTCATCAAGTTATTCTGGAGCTTTTGGTGAGCCTGATCGGCATCACCAATCCCTTTGGCGTGTCGCCGAATTGCTTATTTGCTCAACAAATTGGTTTCATCCATGGGTTGTTATGCTGGAACTTGAGGCGAGCTGAAGGTCCACTCAGCGACTCGCCGAGTGGCTTTGGCGAGTTGCAGCTTTGCTTTCCCTAAACCTTTTTCAGCTATTTTGCTCCTTTCTGCATCATAATGTTCTTGTCTTGCTCTTGAGCCTTCATTGCTGCATATCAACATTTCAACATCAGTTATGAGTGTAAAATAGGCATCGAGGACACTGAATCCTTGTATAATAAGCCCTAAATAAGTTGAAATCCCCGACTCATCAAAGCCCCCAACTTAAACTTTTGCTTGCCCTCAAGTAAAACACAAGATCAATAAGGCCAACAGAGATGTCTACAAATATTTCTACTTGAGACTCAACATGAATGCACACCAGGTTCAATCTAGACGTGCAATGTTCAACTATGCACTAAATGTTTCAAACTATGACTAGCCATCATCAAATAGAGTTCAAGCTCACAATGCTCACTCCAAATGCAAATCCATGCTCAAAAAGAGTATTCAAATGCCCCCACACCAAGAATGATTCCAAACTCTCACGAAGCCAATCAAAGATTACAATCTAAGGAATCAAAATCAACTCTCACACTCTCAATGAAAAACACATGCATGATTTTCCCCATAGGTGTCACGACCCAGGGGTACACCCTATATGTAACATGGCATATAAGACCCCGAGAGGCCCCATACAAGCCACTTAGCTTTCATAGTCAATATAATAGAAATAAAAATGATTTAAAAAAAACATTTCCAATATAAAAAAGCTTTCATAAAATGAAGCAGAAGTCTATATGATTTGTCTCAAACCATCTAATACAATAGAATCATGGGATGTAACCCGAACAAGAATGTTCAAAACTTAAAGTGAAATGACATAAGGAAAACAATCGTCCGATCCTCGAATGAATGAGGACTCACCAATCTTCAAGCTTTCTCTACTAGAGATCCTAGCCACGAGGGTGAGAATCGGGAATGCCGAACCCAACATTTGTATAGGAAATGTAGGGAAGAGTAAGTGTTAGCATAAAAATGTACCAAACATGAAAGCATGCATAAAACATATAAAGTCATGTGAAAATGGACATTTCATAATAAGCAAGGACCAAGCTAAATATGAGATAAAGAGGTTCGTTAACTTGAATCATACCACATGGTCAATGCACATAATCATCATCTTATTATACATGAAGTACTTCTTGAAGCACTCTTAGTTCATAATTAGTCAAGCCATGGGTGGTCGCATCTAGACTTACTCTCCTTGGAAGGGCATACCTAAGCCTCCAATCAAAGCTAATCATCTAACATATCTTATCTTATCTATTAAGTTCTTGGGTAATCGCCTCTTGCCTTATTCTTAAGGGAACATGGGTAATCGCCTCTAGACGTTTCTCTATAGGATCATGGGTAATCACCTTTCGTCCTATTCTAAAGAAATATAGGTAATCGACTCTAGCCCTTTCTCTATAGGATCATGGGTAATCACCTCTTGTCCCCTTACCTTAGGATCATGGGTAATCGCCTCTTTTCCTATTCTAAAGGAATATGGATAACTGCTTCTAGCCCTTTCTCTATATGATCATGGGTAATCGCCTCTTGTCCCCTTACCTTATGATCATAGGTAATCGCCTCTTATCCTTTTCATTAGAGGTCATGGGTAATCTCCGCTTGCCTATTTACTAGAATAGTCCCTTGACTTCAATTCATCTTAGGTGAGAAGACCCTTCAACCTAGAATCTTCTAATGTGAGCAAGCCTTTTACATTCATACATTAAATGATCATGTGGGAAAATCCCTTCCACAACAATCAACATCAACAATCAATAGACAACATATGTGCTTTATTCTCCAAGCATCCTTACATCAATAACATACATATATGCTTCAATCTCAAGAAATTACTATTAATCATCATTATACATACATATGCTTTAATCTCAAAGCAATCTAGATGATATCTTATCAATATCATAAGGACATGCATACATCCATAATTTTCCTTTCACAGATTAAAACCCATTTTAAATCAATTTCATCATAAAAACATAGAATCCTCTCAATTCATGCATAATTAATCATAAATCAATCAATTAACTCAACATTCACAAGAAGCCATAACTTGGAAGAAAACCCTAACTCAAATTTGGGGATTTCTACTTTTCAATTTGGAGAATTTAGGGGCTCCATTGATGTAAGGGTTCCATGGATGAAAGCTATCATACCTTGCTATCAAAGCCAAAAAGCAATTGATGAATGAAGGCTTGACCTTGAACCCTAGCTTAAATCTTCTTCTTCAAACTTCTAGAGAGATAAATATCCTTGGGAGAGAAAGACTAAACTTCTTTTGGTGAATATGAAGAGAATGAATTAATTTGGGGTTAAAATCACTTATATAGGGGTCCTAGGCATAGGCAAAATAACATAGTATTGTTTTATATAAATCTGGAAAAGACCCAAAACCCCTGAACTTACAGTTGACGCAGTCCCACGCAGTAGGATCAACGAGCCGTCTAATGGTCCACGAGCTGTCTAGGCTGCCGTGGCCCTTGGATCAGTGGCCTGGAAAACTTACCAAAAATCCCACTTACCTCACGACCCACTCCACGAGCCGTCTAGTGGCTCGTGTGGAGGGTAAGGCTTAAAGTGGCTACTACCTCCCCCTTCACAGGCATCACTACGCATTGTAGTTCTCACCACGATCCGTCTAGGTGCTCATGGGAGGGGATCTCTCTTTCTCTTGAAACTCTGAGCCTTCACAAGCTACACAACACCTCGTGGTGCCCTTCACGGCTTGTCTAGGCCTTCGTGAAGGGTGCCCATGCTTAGTCTTTGGCTTGTGACCTCTCACTTGGTCCCTTGCTTAGCCTACTAGATTCTGAGGTGTTACATTATCTCCCCTTTAGGAACATTCGTCCTCGAATGGGATTTTAGACATCAAATGGAGACAAGAATTCTATCCTATCAACCCATCATGCATGAAATCAAATAAATGCACGTATCCGAGGAGAAAACATCAACTCCAAGCTAAAGCATGTGCAACATATCATCTCATGAAGTCAATATGCAACTCATACTTAATGCACATCAACATGAGGAAAATCAATCATGTAAATTCATTTTCTTTCAAAATTCAAGCTTTTCATGAACATGGATAAAATGAGGAGTCATGGGAATATCTAAGACACATGACACCAAAACAAAGAGTAAACCATGAGGAACTCGTTACCTCATGCTAGAGTAGGGGTAGAAGGAAAAAGATGAGGATATTGGGAAATCATATCGGCGTCGGCCTCCCAAGTAGCACACTCAACTAACTAATTCCTCCAAAGAACCTTTACGGAAGAAACTTCTTTGTTTCTCAATTTCTTAACTTGTCGGTCTAAAATCTCTACCAGAACTTCCTCATAAGAAATATTCTCATTGATTCCCAAACCTTCTAAGGGAACTATGGATGTCAGATCTCCAACACAATTTTTCAACAAAGAGACATGGAAAACAGGGTGCACCAATGCCAAATCATTAGGCAACTCAAGCTCATAAGCAACCTTCCCAATACGCCTCGAAATCTGATATGGACCCACATAACGTGGACTAAGTTTTTCTTTCTTCCCAAATCTCATTACACCCTTCATGGGTGAGATTTTCAAGTAGACCCAATCGTTTACCTCAAACTCTAGGTCTCTTCTTCTAACATCGACATAGGAATTTTGTCGACTTTGGGTTGTTCTCAACCTTTCTCTAATAATTCGGACTTTCTCCATAGCCTCATGAACTAACTCGGGTCCTATCAAGGCAACTTTACCCACCTCAAACCAACCTATAGGATATCTACACCTCCTACCATTGAGAGTCTCAAATGGAGCCATACCAATACTCGAGTGATAGCTATTATTATAGGCAAACTTAATCAAAGGCAAGTGGTCATTCCAATTACCCTTGAAGTCAATAACACAATATCTAATCATATCTTCCAAGGTTTGGATAGTACACTCCGCTTGCCAATAAATTTGTGGATGAAAAGTCGTGCTAAGCTTAACATTAGTACCAAGACCCTTTTGGAAAGATTTCCAAAACTGAGAAGTGAATTGGGTACCTCGATCTGAGATAATGGACAAGGGCACTCCATGCAACCTCACCATCTCTCTCAAATACACCTTAGCATGGTCTTCCTCCGTATAAGAAATTTTCACATGAATGAAATGAGCCGATTTTGTCAGTCGGTCTACTATAACCCAAGTCGAATGATATTGTCATCGGGTACGTGGAAACCCTACTATAAAGTCCATATTCAAATCGTCCTACTTCCAAGAAGGAATGCTAATATCTTGGGACAAACCTCCCGGTTTCTGATGTTCAACTTTCACTTGTTTACAATTAAGACACTTAGCCACAAATTCCATAATATCATTCTTCATCCCATTCCACTAATAAGCCTCCCACAAGTCACGGTACATCTTGGTGGCTCCCGGGTGAATGGAATATCGAGAACTATGGGCTTCTAATAGTATCTGTTCACTCAAGACATCGACATTGGGGACACACAAACGACCTTGATAATGAAGCAAACCATCTCCCCCTTAGAATAAAGACTCAACGAACATTTTTAGCACCACTTCCTTCAAATAAACTAAGGTCGGATAAAGACAATTGTTGGATTTCACATCTGCCACAAAAGATGATTCTGAACCACTCTTGTCACGACCCAGGGGTACCCCCTTGATGTAACATGGCGTATAGAACCCCGAAGGACCCCATACAAGCCACTTAGATTTCATAACATAAGAGATAGAAAAATAAGAGTAAAACAATAGTCCAAGTCTAGAAAAAAGTCTTTATAAACGTAAAGAGGAAGTCTAAACACTTTGTCTCAATAGCCATCTATTACAATAGAATGAAATTGGGCCTAGCCCATACATCATGTCCAAAAGTGAAATACATGAAATAAAGTTAAACAATTAACATCCGTCCTCGAAGCATGAGGACTCACCAAAGCTCGGGAATGTCAAAATCAACCACTAGCCACGAATCTGATGACCCTGACTGTCGGACCCTACATTTAGGGAAATGTAGGCAAGAGTATGAGTCACTACAAAACAATGTACCAAGTATGATAGATATGCATAAAACATTTAAATCCTGATTAAAATGGACATTTCATTTCATGACATGCAATTGACCAAGCTAATACATGATATAAGAGAGTTAGAAAACATAAGTCATAAAACCATGGTCAAATCAAGCTAACATCATATAAATCCTTTGAACACATATTAGATACTTCTTGAAGTAACCTTAGTTCATTATAGATGTGGGGAATTAGCCTTAACTGACATAGAGACCATATAAGCTATAACATGATCCCCTGGTGTCTCCCACAACAAAATATGTTGTCTTACTTGCCAAGGTAGAACCATGAACTTCTAGCTTAAGTGGATCCACTAGCTAATGTCTATCTAGATAATCATCCTATGGGGGCACATATGTAATGGATAAGGAGATTGCTTCTAGAAACTTGACCTCTACTAACGGGAGAGCTTCCATCTCAATATCCTCTCAGTGCTAAGCATAAATCCCACGGAATAGTAAATTCTTCTTCTTATTATTATCCATGGAAAGGCACGTCATCTTGCCAATCCAATCTAAGTCAGCATCCATGGAAGGGTATCTTTCAATAACCAATCCAAGCTAAGTTCATTAGGATTGCTCTTAATCTTTGATTCAATTAGGTGAGAAAGCCTTTCAACCTTAGAATCCTTGTTATGTGACAAAACCTTTAAAATCTTGCTTTTATGTGTATATATGAGAAAATCCTTTTAATAACACATCATGATCATGTTCATTGATACTTTATTCTCAAAGCATCCTAAAATATTTGCATAGATTTCATAAGAAAATGCATAATTCCATATTTTACCTTTCAAGGCTCAAAACCCACTTCCAATCATCAACATTTAGAAAATATGGGTTTGATATGGATTTCAGCACAAATTCATTTAAAGCTAGCAATACATGCTTAATTTCATAAAATTCTTCCTTTATAATCAAAATCCCACATCATATGATTTCATACTTGAAAACATGGGGATTACAGGGGTTCATGGGGAAATCATCATAAAATCATATTATTTCATCAATTCATGCATAAAAGATCATCATCCAATCATTTAAATCAACCATCAAGAGAACCCATGACAATTGAAGAAAACCCTAAGACAATTGGGGATTTCTAACTTTGAAAATAGAGGAATTTGGGAACTCCATGAATGGAAGAAATCCATGGATGAATACTATCATACCTTACTATCAAAGCCCACAATTGCTTGAGGAATGGAGACTTGACCTTGACCCTAGCTTGAATCCTTTCTTCTTCTTCAAGTTCTACAGGGAGAAATACTTTGGAGAGGAAGAACATTGGGATTTCTTTTGGGTTTTGGAAATAATGACTTGAATGGGTGATGTTTTGGGGTTAAAATCACTTATATAGGGGTCCTAGGCTTGGGTAAAACGACATGGTATTAGTACTATTAAATCTGGAAAAGACCCAAAAACCTGTGAACTAAAATTGTCGAACCACCACCACGTGAGGCATCACGGCCCATAGTGGCGCTCGTGGCTTCACTAGTGGTTTGGTTTTGCCACCCTTGCCCTCAAAAACTGAACTTAAGACCACGACCTCTCCCATGGTCCGTGGTGGCCTTCACGAGCCGTCAAGTGGCTCGTGGAAGGATCTAACATTTTGGGAAGTTTTGGGAGCCA
Source organism: Solanum etuberosum (assembly GCA_029582245.1). Taxonomy (NCBI): domain Eukaryota; kingdom Viridiplantae; phylum Streptophyta; class Magnoliopsida; order Solanales; family Solanaceae; genus Solanum; species Solanum etuberosum. Next base: position 14,585 of record JAJONR010008989.1, read on the forward strand.
CTGCCTAGCTCACCACGCCCATCACCACGACTCGTGGTCCCCACCACGAGCCGTCATGGTGGTTGTGGGAGGTGAGCAGTGCTTGGTGAAGGCTGCCCAAGCTCTCTTCCTTGGCTCTTGCCCTCTCACTTAGCCCTAGCTTAGCCTACTAGATTTGGAGGTGTTACATTATCTCCCCCTTGGGAACATTCGTCCTCGAATGGAATTCTAGACACCTTTTGGAAGAAAAGACTCAATACTAGCAGCCCATCATGCATGTAATCTCATCAAAATGCACAAAACCAAGGAGGAAACATCAACTCCATGCTAAATATACTGAATGTATCACAAGGGAAGGAGGAACTAGACCTAGCAACCATTATGCATGAAATTTCAAAATTTCTCATATTCAAGGAGGAACTACCATCTCCAAGCTTAAAGCATGCTCAACATTATCTCATGGAGCTTATATGTATTCTATATTCAAAAGAATATATCCAAGGAGGAAATATCAACTCCAAGCTAAAGCATGTTCATCAATTCATCTTCTGAAGTTTATAGGAAACTCATACTCAATTCAAAACAACATGAGGAAAATCAATCATGTAAACTCATTTTCTTTCAAAACAAAAGTTTTCATGAACATGCATAACATAAGGAAATCATGGGAATATCTAAAACACACATGACACCAAAACAAAGAGCAAACCATGAGGAACTCATTACCTCAATCTAGAATAGGAGTAGAAGGAAAAAGATGAGGATATGGGGACATCATATCGGCCTCAGCCTCCCAAGTAGCACCCTCAACTAAATGATTCCTGGACGATATTTTCACGGAAGCAACTTCCTTATTTCTCAACTTCTTAACTTGCCGGTCTAAAATCTCAATCGGGACTTGCTCATAAGTAAGACATTCATCAACTCCCAACCCTTCCAAGGGAACTATGGATGTCGAATCTCCAACACACTTCTTAACCATAGAGACAAGGAAAACCGGATGCACCGATGCAAATTCATTAGGCAAACCAAGATCATAAGCAACCTTACCAATACGTCTCAAAATTTTATATGGGCTTACATAACGGGGACTAAGCTTCCCTTTCTTACCAAATCTCATTACACCCTTCATTGGTAAGATTTTCAAGTAAACCCAATCATGAATGTCAAACTCAAGATCCCTTCTTCTGACATCGGTATATGACTTTTGCCGACTTTGAGCCATTTTCAACCTTTCTCTATTAAGTCAAACTTTCTCTATGGCCTCATGTACCAACTCGGAACCTATTAGGGCAACTTCACCCACCTCAAACAAACCTATAGGAGATCTACACCTCCTACCATAAAGGGCCTTAAATGGAGCCATACCAATACTCGAGTGATAGCTATTGTTATACCCAAACTCAATCAATGGAAAATGGTCATCCCAATTACCCTTAAGATCAATCACACAAGCTCTCAACATGTCATGCAAAGTTTGTATAGTACGATTCGCTTGCCCATCTGTTTGGGGATGAAAGACCGTACTAAGCTTAACACGAGTGCCAAGACCCTTTTGGAATGACTTCCAAAATTGAGAAGTGAATTGGGTACCACGATCGGAAATAATGGACAAAGGCACTCAATGCAACCTTACCATTTCAGTCAAGTACAACTTGGCATAGTCCTCCACCGAATCAAAAACCTTGACGGAAAGGAAATGAGCCGATTTTGTCATCCGATCTACTATCACCCAAATCGAATCATGGTGTTTCCGGGTGAGAGGAAAACCAACAATAAAGTCCATATTCAAATCTTCCCACTTCCAAGTAGGAATGCTAATATCTTGGGACAAACCTCCTAGTTTCTGATGCTCAACTTTCACTTGTTGGCAATTTGTACACTTAGCCTCAAATCTCGCAATATTCTTCTTCATCCCATTCCACCAATAGACCTCCCATAAATCACGATACATCTTGGAGGCTCCCGGGTGAATGGAATACCGCAAACTATGGGCTTATGACAAGATCTGTTCCCTCAAGTCATCCACATTTAAAACACATAAATGACCTTGATATCTAAGTACACCATCTCCCCCTTGGGAGAAAGCCTCAACGGATTTCTTAAGCACCAATTCTTTTAACTCTACCAAAGTTGGATCAAGATCTTGTTTGGCTTTCACATCTGACAAAAAAGATGACTCGAAACCATTTTGAACCATAACACCACCCTTGGTGGAGTCCACTAATTGAACACCCAATCGGGCCAATCTATGAGCATCTCGAACTAACTCTTTCTTTTCTTCTTCAATATGAGCAACATTACCCAAGATAACCGGCTAAGAACATCCGCCACCACATTTTCCTTTCCGGGATGATAGAGGACACTCATATCATAATCTTTTAATAACTCAAGCCACCTTCTTTGGCAAAGATTTAGATCTTTCTGATTAAACACATATTGCAAACTTTTGTGATTGGTAAACACATCAACATGAACTCCGTACAAATAATGCCTCTAAATCTTTAAGGCAAAAACAACCGCTGCTAATTCTAGGTCATGGGTAGGATAATTTTTTCATGAATCTTAAGTTGCCTTGAGGCATAGGCAATGACTTTCCCATTTTGCATAAGCACACACCCCAACCCAATTCTTGAGGCATCACAATAAACAACAAAGCCATCAGTCCCTTCTGGTAAAGTCAAAACTAGAGCGGAAGTAAGTTTATCCTTCAACTCTTGGAAACTCTTTTCATATAATTTGGACCATATGAACTTAGCCTTCTTTTGAGTCAAAGCCGTCAAAGGAGAGGCAATCAAAGAGAATCCCTCAAACAAATCTTCTATAGTAACCGGCTAAACCGAAGAAACTTCTAATATTCGATGAAGTTAGAGGTCTAAGCCAACTCTTGACCGCATCCGTCTTCTTATGGTCTACCTCAATAACCTTCCTTGAAATAATATGACCAAGGAAAGCTACGGACCTTAACCAAAATTCACATTTGCTAAACTTTCCAAGAGTTGTTGGTCCTTCATAATTTGCAACACAATCCTCAAATGATCAATATGCTCATTCTCACTTCTCGAATAGATCAATATATCATCAATGAACACATACACAAATATATCAAGGTATTGTCTAAACACCCTATTCATCAAATTCATAAATACCGCCAGAGCATTAGTCAAATAAAACGACATCACCAAAAACTCATAATGACCATACCGAGTTCGAAAAGCTGTCTTCGGAATGTCATCTTCTCTAACCCTCAATTTGTGATAACAAGATCTAAGGTCAATCTTAGAGAAATAACTCGCTCCTTGAAGTTGGTCAAATAAATCATCTATCCTTGGAAGAGGATACTTATTCTTAATCGTCACCTTGTTCAACTGACGATAGTCAATACACATACGAAGTGAACCATTTTTCTTTTTAACGAACAAAATTAGAGCACCCCATGGAGAGATAATCGGTAGGATGAAACCCTTATCAAACAAATCCTTCAGTTGTTCTTTCAACTCCTTTAATTCCACTGGAGCCATACGGTAAGGAGTAATAGACATAGGTTGCGTATTTGGGAGAAGGTCAACACCGAAGTCTATTTCCCTTTTGGGAGGAATACTGGATAAGTCGTCTGGGAACACTTCCGGAAACTCATTTACAACGGGGACCGACTCGAGAGTAGGGGTTTTGGAATCTAAATCCCTCACCCTAACTAGATGGTAAACGCAACCCTTAGAAATTATCTTTCTATCTTTTAGACAAGAGGCAAACTGACCCATAGGCATATAATTTCCCCCTTCCACTCTAGGATAGGCTTATTTGGAAACTGAAACTTAACTACACGAGTTCTACAATCAATAGAAGCATAACATGAGTGCAACCAATCCATACCAAGGATAACATCAAAAGCTAGCATATCAAGCTCTACCAAGTCAATAAGAGTAACTCTATGGGACACTTTCTATAAATCCTCTTAGCCATAATAGAATCACCAACAGAAGTATAGACAACAAAAGGATTTAACAACACATCGGGAAGCACATCAAACCTCATAGCTATATATGGCGTCACAAAAGACAAGGTATCATAAGGATCAAGTAAAGCATAAACATCAAGTTGGAAAAATTTAAACATACCGGTAACTACATCGGGAGAACCTTCTTGTTCACCACGAGTCTGAAGTTCATAGAATCGGTTTTACATAGGAGCATTGGAACCCGAACCACTAGGAGGAGCTTGCTTGCCCTCTCTTACTTTAACCATTAGCATCGGGAAATCCCTCATTTAATGACCACTCTTACCACAACTGAAGCAACCATCCGTGCTGGCTAGGCACTTACCCTCATGCTTCCTTCCACACCTAGTACAAGTAGACATGGGCAATGAAGATTCACTACCATTTCCTCCTTGAGGCTTAGGGTTAGACACCCTATCTTTGTTGAACTTAGAAGGAGCATTGGAGGAACCTTGAGCGGAAAATCTTTGTTGAAATCTAGATTGACGATGTCCATCGGACCTTGCATGAGAGAAATTACCATCACCGATCTTAGCCCTTTTTGTCTCCCTAGACTTTTCCTTAAGTTTTTCCTCTTCAATCTAGTTTGCATGAACCATGAGACGAGAGATGTCCATAAAATTAATGAGCATGGCGGTACGACACTCTTTAACCACCATTTTGGACACACTTGAAACAAACTTACTCATCCTTTCCCTTGAATCGGCAACCATTGTTAGATAATATTTCAACAATTGAGTGAACTTTAGAGTATATTCCCTCACACTCAAACTCCCTTGTCGAAGATTAATGAACTCAAGCACCTTGGCTTCCCTCATCTCAATGGGAAAGAACCTATCAAGAAAAGTGGCCTTAATCGAGTTTGAGCAACACCTTTTAGTTGATAAGCGAACAACGCCGCCTTCTCCACCGGTGTAACTCCCATTATCATCAAAACCTTATCGACCTCATCAATGAAATCTTGAGGATCTTATTCAACCTTAGAACCATGAAACTCCTGAGGATTCATCCTAGTGAAGTCCCTCACTCTAGATATCGTTGTACCCACATTTGGGTTCACGGGGAGCACTACCTCCCTATTGGCTTTGGCCGTCATGGCTTGAGCCAACACTTGAAAAGCAGCCCTAAACTCCGTATTAGTCACTTGCTCGGCCAAAGGATCGATCGGAACTTGAGGAGCTTCGAGGGGAGATTCTTTTTCCACATTCTCCCTAACATTCCTTCTAGAATAAGCTCTTCGAGTAGCTATATCCTGTAGAGCATCGAATAAGTATTAGGAGAGAGACCTTATAGAGTTAAACTCTATCGCAGGACTTTAAAGTAATGAAAGTAGTGGAGTTTCCTAATCATCTTGTAGCATCTCATTCATATATGTGGCGTGCTTCACACTTATGAACAAGACTCTACTAGACGTGGCTTATGAGACATCCTAGGACCATTCTAAATCTTGTGCTCTGATTACCAAGTTTTTCACGACCCAGGGGTACCCCGTAGATGTAACATGTTGTATAGAACCCTGAAGGACCCCATACAAGCCACTTAGCTTTCATAACATAAGAAATAGAACAATAAGAGTAAAATATAGTCCAAGTCCAAAAAAAAGTCTTTATAAAAGTAAAGAGGAAGTCTAAACAATTTGTCTCAATAGTCATCTAATACAATAGAATAAAATTGGGCCTAGCCCATAAATGATGTCAAAAAGTGAAATACATGAAAGAAAGTGAAACAATGATCATCCGTCCTCTCGAGAATCTCAAAATCAAACACTAGCCACAAAACTGATGACCCTGACTGTCGGACCCTACATTTGGGGAAATGTAGGAAAGAGTATGTGTTAGTACAAAACAAACAACGTACCAGGTATGATAGCTATGCATAAAACATTTAAATTATGCTAAAAAGGGACATTTCATTTCATGAAATTCAATTGACCAAGCTAAGACATAATATAAGAGAGTTAGAAAACATAAGTCATAAAACCATGGTCAATGCAAGCTATCTTAATATAAAACCTTGGAACACATATGAGATAATTCTTTAAGTTACATTAGTTCATTATTAATGTGGGGAATTAGCCTTAACCGACATAGAGACCATGTGAGCTATAACATGATCCCCTGTGTCTCCCACATCGAAAAGGGTTGTCCTACTTGCCAGGAAGAACCATGAACTTCTAGCGTAAGTGGATCCACTAGCTAATGTCTATCTAGACAAGCATCCTATGGGGGCACATAGGTAAGGCATAAGGAGATTGCTTCTAGAAACCCGGCCTCTACTAACGGGAGAGCTTCAATCTCAATATCCTCTCAGTCCTAAGCATAAATCCCATGGAATAGTCAATTCTTCTTGTTCTTATTATCCATGGAAAGGCACGTCATCTTGACAATCCAAGATAAGTCATCATCCATGTTAGGGTATATTTCAATAACCAATCCAAGCTAAGTTCATTAGGATAGCTCTTAATCTTTGATTCAATTAGGTGAGAAAGCCTTTCAACCTTAGAATCCTTATTATGTGACCAAACCTTTCACATCTTGCTTTTATGTGTATATGAGAAAATCCTTTCAATAACACATCATGATCATCACCATTGATACTTTACTATCAAAGCATCCTTAAAACATTTGCATAGATTTAATAAGAAAATGCATAATTCCATAATTTACCTTTCAAGGATCAAAACTCACTTTCAATCATCAACATTTAGAAAACATGGGTTAGATATGGATTTCATCATAAATTCATGTAAAGCTAGCAATACATGGTTAATTTCATAAAACTCTTCCTTTATAATCAAAATCCCACATCATATGACTCATACTTGAAAACATGGAGATTACATGGGTTCATGGGGAAATCATCATAAAATCATATTATTTCATCAATTCATGGATAAGAGATCATAATCCAACCAATTAAATAAACCATCAAAAGAACCCATGACAATTGAAGAAAACTCTATCTCAAATTAGGGATTTCTAACTTTGAAAATATAAGAATTCAGGAACTCCATGAATGGAAGGAATCCATGGATGAAAACAATCATACCTCACTATCAAAGACCACAATTGCTTGAGGAATGGTGACTTGACCCTAGCTTGAATCCTTTCTTTTTCTTCAAGTTCAAGAGAGAGAAATATTTTGGAGAGGACGAATTTTGGGATTTCTTTTGGGTTTTGGAAATAATGACTTGAATGGGTGAGTTTTGGGGTTAAAATCACTTATATAGGGGTCCTAGGCTTGGGTAAAATGGCATAGTATTAATACTATTAAACTAGAAAAGACCCAAAAACCCCTGAACAAAAACATTCGAACCCCCACCACGTGAGGCACCACTGCCCATCAAGGGTCACACGACCCGTAGTGGTGCACGTGGTCCCTTGACCTGTGGCTTGGTTTTGCCACCCTTTCCCTCAAAAACCTAACTTAAGACCACGACGTCTCCAATGGCCCGTGGTGGCCTTCACGAGCCGTCAAGTGGCTCTTGGAAGGGTCTAACATTTTGGGCATTTTTGGGAGGTCACCACGACCATCACCACGACCCGTGGTCCCCACCACGAGCCGTCATGGTGGTCGTGGGAGGTGAGTAGTGCTTGGTGAAGGCTTCCCAAGCTCTCTTCCTTAGCTCTTTCCCTCTCACTTATCCCTAGCTTAGCCTACTATATTCTGAGGTATTATAACTCTGAACCACAACACCACCTTTGGTGGAGTCCATTAACCGAACACCCAATCGGGCTAATCTATGCACATCTCGTACCAACTCCTTTTTATCATCCTCAATATGGGCAATACTACCCATAGATAGTCGGCTGAGAGCATCTGCCACCACGTTTTCCTTACCAAGGTGATAGAAAACACTCATATCATAATCCTTAAGTAACTCAAGCCACCTTCTTTGGAAAAGATTAAGGTCTTTCTGTTTAAACACATAATGCAAACTCCTGTGGTCGGTGAAGATATCTACATGAACACTATACATGTAATTCTTCCAAATCTTTAAGGATAAAACAACTGCTGCTAGTTCAAGGTCATGGGTAGGATAGTTCTTCTCATGAATCTTAAGTTGCCTTGAGGCATAGGCAACAACCTTCCCGTTTCGCATAAGCACACATCCTAACTCAACCCTTGAGGCATCAAAATAAACAACAAACCCATCAGTTCTTTCAGGTAAAGTCAACACCAGAGGGGTAGTAAGTCTATCCTTCAAAACTTGAAAAATCTTTTCACAAGCTTCCGACCATAGGAAGTTGACTTCATTTTGGGTCATTTTTTTTAAAGGAGAAGCAATCGATGAAAACTCCTCAACAAACCTTCTATAATAACCGGCTAAACCCAAAAAGCTTCTAATACTTGAAGGGGATAAAGGTCTAGGCCAACTTTTGACCGCATCCATATTCTTAGGATCTACCTCAATACCCTTTCCAGAAACAATATGACCAAGGAAAGCTACAGACCTTAGCAGAAATTCACATTTGCTAAACTTCACAAAATGTTGTTGGTCATTGAGAACTTGCAACACAACCCTCAAATGATCGGTATGCTCGTCCTCATTCCTTGAATAAATCAGAATATCATCAATGAACACGATCACAAACATATCCAGATATTGTCTAAACACCTTATTCATCAAATCCATAAAGGCGGCCGGAGAATTAGTCAAGCCACATGACATCACCAAAAACTCATAATGACCATACCGAGTTCAAAAATCCATTTTTGGAATGTCATCCTCCTTCACCCTCAATATGTGATAACCCGACCTAAGGTTCATCTTAGAAAAGTAACTCGCTACTTTGAGTTGGTCAAACAAGTCATCTATCCTTGGGTGAGGATACTTATTCCTAATGCTAACCTTGTTCAACTGTCGATAGTCGATGCACATACTAAGTGACCCATATTTCTTCTTAACAAATAAAACTGGAGCACCCCATGGAGAGATACTCGGTCAGATGAAACCTTTATCCAACAAATCTTTCAATTGGTCATTTAAGTCCTTAAGTTCTGCCGGAGCCATTCAATAAGGAGGAATAAAGATAGGCCGAGTATCTGGGAAAAGGTCAATACCAAAATTGTTTTCCCTTTTGGGAGGAATACCGGGTAGATCATCTGGCAACACTTCTGGAAACTCATTTACAATGGAGACCAACTCAAAAGTAGGGGTTTCTAAATCCATATCCCTCACGCTAACTAGATGGTATATGCAACCCTTAGAAATCATCTTTTTAGCTTTAAGACAAGAAATAAACTGACCTTTCGGCATAAAAAATTTCCCCTTTCCATTCTAGGACAGGTTCATTTGGAAACTGAAATTTGACCACTCTGGTCCTATAATCAATAGAAGCATAAGATTAATGCAACAAATCCATCCCAAGAATAACATCAAAATCTAGCATATCAAGCTCTACAAGATTAACATAAGTGACTCTATGGGGTAAGGAAACGGGACACTTCTTATAGACACTCTTAGCCAAAACAGAATTAACAACAGGAGTAGAGACAGAAAAGGGATCTAACAACATATTAGGAAGCCCGTAAAATCTCATAGCCACATATGGCGTCACAAAAGATAAAGTAGCACCGGGGTCTAGTAGGACATAAACATCAAATTGTAAGACTTTCAACATACCGGTAACTACATCGGGAGAACCCTCTTGCTCATGACAAGTCTGAAGTGCATAAAACGTGTTTTGCTTCTGATTTCCACTAGGACCGGATGAAGGATTAGGTCGAGCCCTTCGACAGTTATCTCCCTCATTTTTAGAAACGTAGGGACAATCCCTTATCTTGTGATCCAACTTACCACACCCAAAACAAGCATTGGAACCGGCTAGACACTTTCCTTCATGTTTTCTTCCACACTTAGCACAATTTGGCAATGAAGACCCACTACCACCTCCTTGAGGCTTAGGGTTAGACACCCTATCTTGGTTGAATCTTAGAGCAGCATTTGAGGAACCTTGACCGGAAAAATTTTGTCGAAACATTGAATGACCATGTCCACCGGACCTAGAATATGAAGAGTTACCATCATTGTTTCTTCCCCACATCACTTCCCTAGATTTTTCCTTAAGTTTCTCCTCTTCTATTTGTTGAGCATGGACCATGAGATGAGAAATGTCCATATCATGGAAAAGAATAGCGGTACGACATTCCTTGACCACCATTTCGGACACACCTAAAACAAACTTACTCATCCTTGCCCTAGAATCGGCAACCATAGAAGGAGCATACCTTGACAATTGTGTGAACCTCAAAGTATATTCTTTCACACTCATATTCCCTTGACGATGGTGGATAAATTAAGAATCTTTGCTTCCCTCATCTCCAGAGGAAAGAATCTATCAACAAAACCAACCTTGATCTTTTCCCAATCTAGAGGACCCGCATCTTCCGTCATTCCTTCTTTCCATTGGTTGAACCAAATTTGAACAACACCCTTAAGTTGATAAGTGGCCAACTCTTCCTTTTCCTCGGGCGTAACTCCCATGATGGTCAACACCTTGTATACCCCATCAATAAACTCTTGATGATCTTCCTCAACCTCAGAACCATGAAACTCAAGAGGATTCATCCCGGTGAAATCCCTCACTCTTGATGCCGTTGTACCCAGATTTGGGTTCACGGGGACTACCTCCTTATTAGCTTGGGCCATCATGGCTTGGGCCAAAACTTGAAAAGCGGTTCTAAACTCTGCGTTGGTTACTTGCTCGGCCAAAGGATCGGCTGAAACTTGTGGAGCTTGTGCTTGAAGAAGAACCTCTTTACCAACAGTATCTCCCTCGTTCCTTCTAGCATACGCTCTTTGAGTAGTCATATCATGTAGACCATCGGGTAAGGATTAGGAAAGAGATATTATAGAGTCAAACTCTATCGCACGATTTAGAGTGAAGAAAGAACTGAATTTTCCTAACATCTTGTAGCCTCTTATTCATGAATGTGGCGCACTTCACACTTGTGAAAAAGACTCTACTCGATGTGGTTTGATCCTAGAACCTTTCTAAACCTTTTTCTTTGATTTCCAAGTTTGTCACGACCCAAGGGTATACCCTAGATGTAAAATGGCATACAAGACCCCGAGAGGCCCCATACAAGACACTTAGCTTTCATAGTCAAAATAATAGAAATCAAAATGATTTCAAAACAACATTTCCAATATAACCAAATTTTCATAAAACTAGGCGGAAGTCTATCATTTGTCTCAAACCATCTAATACAATAGAATCTCAGGACGTAACCCGAACAACAATGTTCAAAACTTAAAATGAAATGACATAAGAAAAACAATGGTATAATCCTCGGATGAATGAGGACTCACCAATCTTTAAGCTTTCTCTAGTAGAGATCCTAGCCACGAGGTTGAGAATCGGGAACGTCGGACCCTACAGTTGGATAAGTAATGTAGGCAAGAGTATGTATTAGTACAAAAATGTACCAAATATGATAGCATGCATAAAATATATAAAGTCATGTGAAAATGGGCATTTCATAATAATCAAGGACTAGGCTAAATATGAGATAAAGAGGATAGTCAACTTGAGTCATACCAGATGGTCAATGCACATAATCATCATCTTATCATACATGAGGTACTTCTTAAAGCACTCTTAGTTCATCATTAGTCAAGACATGGGTGGTCGCCTCTAGTCTTACTCTCTTTGGAAGGGCATATCTAAGCCTCCAATCCAAGCTAATCATCTAACATATCTTATCTTAACTATTAAGGTCATGGGTAATCGTTTCTTTCCTTATTCTAAAGGGAACATGGGTAATCGCCTCTAGCCCTTTCTCTATAGGATCATGGGTAATCGCCTCTTGTCCCCTTACCTTAGGATCATGGGTAATCTCCTCTTATCCTATTCTAAAGGAATATGGGTAATCGCCTCTTGCCCTTTCTCTATAGGATCATGGGTAATCGTCTCTTGTCCCGTTACCTTAGGATCATGGGTAATCGCCTCTTGTCCTATTCTAAAGGAATATGGGCAATCGCCTCTAGCTCTTTCTCTATAGGATAATGGGTAATCACCTCTTATACCCTTACCTTAGGATCATGGGTAATCGCCTCTTATCCTTTTCATTAGAGGTCATAGGTAATCGTCGCTTGCCTCTTTACTAGAATAGTCCCTTGACTTTGATTCATCGTAGATTAGAAGACCCTTCAACCTAGAATCTTCTAATGTGACCAAGCCTTTCACATTCATACATTAAATGATCATGTGGGAAAATCCCTTCCATAACAATCAACATCAACAATCAATAGACAACATATGTGCTTTATTCTCCAAGCATCCTTACATACATATATGCTTCAACCTCAAGCAATTCATATAAATCATCATTATGCATGCATATTCTTCAATCATAAAGCAATCTAGATGATATCTTATCAATCTCATAAGGACATGCATACATCCATAATTCTTCTTTCATAGATTAAAATCCACTTTAAATCAATTTAATCTTAGAAATATGGGTTAAGCATGGGTACATGCTAATTCATCATAAAAGCATCGAATCCTCTCAATTCTTGCATAATCAATTGTAATTCAATCAGTTAACTCAACATTCACAAGAACCTATAACTTGGAAGAAAACCCTAACTAAAATTAGGGGATTTCTACTTTTCAATTTGGAGAATATGGGGGCTCCATAGATGTAAGGATTCCATGGATGAAAGTGATAATACCTTGCTACCAAAGCCCAAAAGCAATTGAAGAATGGAGGTTTGAACTTGAACCCTAACTTGAATTTTCTTCTTCAAACATCTAGAGAGATAAATATCCTTGGGAGAGAAAGACTCAACTTCTTTTGGTGAATTTGAAGAGAATGAAGTGATTGAATTAATTTGGGGTTAAAATCACATATATATGGGTCATAGGCATAGGCAAAACGACATAGTATTGTTATAATGAAATCCGGTTGAATCTAAAAGAGAAAAGACATAAAGTAACACCTGAAGTTGTCCTGAATTTTCAAAAAGACACCTTAACTATGTGGATGTCCTATTTCCCTCTTAAACAATTTCAAACTGATATTATTGTATTATTTTTCGATCAGTCCCAGATTTTGAAAAGCAAGTGTTAACACACACCAATCATTACGTGACACGTGTTAATTTAATTTAAAATATAATTTTATTTCATTTTAGCTTTTTCTTTATTTCTCTCTCTCTCTACTTTTTTGACTTATTTTAATTTTATCACTTTAATTTTTATTTCATCATA
>JAJONR010008990.1:0-25300 GCA_029582245.1 Solanum etuberosum
GCAAATTGCTACCTTATCATGAAGGAGATATAGCAGGATGAAACTTACTGCATATTTGATGTAAATGATTTGCTTAACAGATTAATGAAGAAAACGATAAGCCAAAACCAAAGGGGGATCTCAGGTGAGTTGAAAAGTAAAATAGTAGATATTTGGCACAAAAACTAACCAATTCAATATTATGCCTAGCAGCTTCCTTTCTCAACATTTTAGTTTCCTCTAGAGGAACATCTGGAACAACAAGTCCATGAAAAACACAGAATTATCTACAACCATGAAGACATGACAATTCAGAATGATGTACAAATTAGGGTAGGTCAATGAAAGAAGACTTCATTATCAGCAGCATATTGGAAATGCCACAAAAAATATTAGGAAAACTCAACCAATGCAGATCTGCAATTGTTTCCAGGTAAAATTTATATACATTGATACACACCAATCAAAACCAATTCATAATTTGAGCCCTGCATACTCATGAATGTTATAAAAAAAAAGGTTCAAAGCAGAGAAAAACCACAAATATGTATGGTGTAGTTCAAGACTAATAACTTTAAGCATGAATAACAATTACATGGACAAAGAAATTGATCAATTATTTAGAGTTGCCTCATCAGGAATACACTCATTGGAAAGGAAAACTAGCCTCAAAGACGACATTGAAGCGCCCATTAAGCGAAGCAAAACACTCAACATGTTTTGCGCCTCACTTCAGCACTTAAGTGCGCCTTTGACAACACTGGTCAGAAGCACAAAAAAACAACTCCACTGCAGAGGAGAATTATAAAGTAATGGTCACCAGTTCACGGATCCTTTAGATTCACATTTATGTTTTTTGGCATTTGCTTTTGCATATGAATTTTTTGGTACTTGTTTTTTGCATAGACACGAAAAGCTATGAGAAATTGGATTAGAATCTTTGAAATGTTTCTTCTCTTTAGATTATGGAAAGGCCCTTGAGAAATTTAGAAATGACACATTATTTTCAGGTACTGTTTTTTTTTAAAATCTAGCTTCCCATAAGCGAAGCTCTACTCTTTATTATTTAGTTTGTGTTTCCCGGAAGTTTTCATTGATGAAAACGAAAGTACACTTATATTTCGTTTTCCTTTGGACTGAGAAGTTATTACCGATATCATTCATGAGTAAGAAAATTTAGTTTAATGTGCAGAATACATGTCAAAAAATAATGAACGGCTTCTTATAATTGTAGAAAGTAGTAAAAACAAAGAATAGTTTAGTAATCTAAATCATTAAAGCTATACTTGACGATACTTTTCTCAATGTTCTTATATTTTTAATTGATTTTTTTTTATGTTTATGAACCTTGCTATTCTTATAATTGGATTCATTATCTAGTAAATTTTTTAATGTGTGAAGCTATTTATTGTAAAAAATAAATTGGATGCTAGCTATATATGCTAAATATTGAGTTGTTGGTGTGTTGTACATGAAGAAATTCCTCTTTGCTTGAAGTTGATAGAAAATTAGAACTCCTATCATTGCCATGCTCTCCATTTTTTTTCTTCATGATTTTGTTGGTTTGGCGGGCTGCTTCTTACAAGTGAAATAAATGGTATAGTAATTTCGGAATAACTTATCCGAGATATAATAGGTAACATGACAAGGATATGTTTTTAAACCCCTTTTATACATCATCTTTAACATTCATGTATATTTATATTATTTTAAATACCATATATAATAACATTCACAATCTTCAATACTCCTTATTTTTATGATAATTCTTCATATTTTTTTAATTAAAAATTTACACTATATAAATATAATTTTTATTTATGAATTTATTTGACTAATTCTTATGTTTATTTATATTTTGATTTCTCATAAATCTTCTTTTACTTTAATAAACTTAAGATGGAAGTTCTATTTCTAAGCTGGATAAGAAGAAAGTTTTTTCTTAAAATACATATGGTACTACCATCATGAGAATGGCACACAAAAAATTTTAAGCTAAATAATATGAAAATTTTATTTTAAGAATAAAATAATAATTAAAGTTTGCAAAGGAAATATAAAAACTAAATAAAGTGAAGGGTATTTTTGTAAACAAACAACTTGTTTTTAAAATTTATGCATTACTAATCCTGGCATAACTTATCCCGGCATACCTAATCTTATCGTAACTTATATTCAAACCAAACGACACCTAAGTGTTAACTACTTCAATCTCCCCGTTTTATGTCAAATGCTTGATTAAGCACAAAATATAAGAATTTTTATTTTTTAAAAATTATGATATTAAACATTTCATAAATATTCATCTTATTAAGCTAGCGTCGGACCCCAAATTTTCATATATTCCGACCATAAATTTTTTGAGAAATATTTGACTATTTTAAAAAAATATGATTTATACCCATAAGTTCTAAAAAATATTTAAAATACCTTTAAGTTTGTATTGTCATTTTATAATGAACATGTTTCGTTAAAAAATAATCATATAGCATAATTGATAACAATCAACAACAACAATATAACAATACGGGCAAAAATAATTATACATTAATCGCATACTCAAACTTGTCACTGATTCAAGATGAATTATAGCCCATTAAAAACAAATTGTTCTTTTTTGTCACGTTCTATATAGATAGCAAAGAGGAATAGTTATTAGTTATTAATGGAGTAATTTGGTAGATAAATATTAGTTGCGATTAATAAATGATGGTTACTTTTTCATAAAATATTAAAAATTTGGGGTAATTTTTCAATTTTTAAAAATTATCAAATATTCTACTTTGCCAAGTAGTGGCAAGTTGTATAGCCAAACACTATTTTTGAAGTTTTTCTCAAATATATTTGGAGTAAAAAAGGTCCTAAGAATTAAAATTAAATTATTTATTAATATAAAAAAAATGGTGTGTTAGTCCAGTTGCCACTAGATAAACAAACCCTATCTCGCCCGTTTCATCATTCAACACTCACACCGCTTTGTTTGTGTCGCCCATTTTCCAGATATTTTCCCAGTCAAAATCCCTTCTGAGTCGGAGAAGCATGGCCCTACAACAATGGGATGCCTGGAAAGAATCAATCATAGAATCCACGGGTCTATCTCCTGCAGCTATTTTCACTATTGTTGCTTTAGCTGTTGCTTTCTACTATGCTATCTCGGGGTTTTTCCCCTCATCTGATCATGGTCACCACCAAAGGTCTAGAGACTCCGAGGAACAGACACAGGCTTTGCCTCCGCCTGTTCAACTTGGAGAAGTCACTGAAGAGGAGCTGAAGGAATATGATGGGTCTGATCCCAAAAAACCTTTGTTGATGGCTATTAAGGGTCAGATCTATGATGTTTCTCAGAGCAGGTATTCTTCTTTATCTGTAAGTAGTGTAAGCTATTTTTGCCTTCTTTATCTTTAGTTTTTTTTTTTTTGTTTGATGCTTTTGGATTTTTGGAGTGATTTGCTTTTGGTGGTGGATTTTACTTTCATGATTGTGAATTTAGGTGATGGAAATTTGGTATTTTACACGCCATTGCTTAATATTCTGGATTTGGCCTGTGTAATTTGGGCTGATGTGTACTGTGTAGGCCTGACAATCAGTATCCATTCTGTTTTCTTACTTTTGGTGCCTGACACGATGGGGAAGTCTTTGGATGAGTGAGATGTTTGATGTTCTCGAATGTCCAGTAAGTGTGCAACTCTGCTGGTTAGGTGGCGATTCTAGTCGAAGGACGAAAGTGGTCCAAAGGGCTTATAGATGTCTTAGGTTCAATTCCTCAAGATAGCAAAGGTGACCTGTGTGTAATTCTTAGACAAGTGGCTCGAGTTCTCCATGTTTAATTCAAACAGCTTCGCTATCATCAGTTCATCACCGTTTGGATAGTAATCAACTAGTCTTCTTAACTAACGCATTCATTCTTATTTTGTTGTGGTTTCGAGGAGACAGAAAACATATTCAGTTTGTTGTTTATCTAATTTTATTTACGTTCAGTAAAGTCCAGTTGGAGTGGATAAATTGCTTAAGTTGAATTTATAACTCTTGGATTCGGAAGTGTTGAACTTATCCTTGTCCTTGTTTCAGCTGAAATCGTCAAATGAAGATGAATTATGTGTTCCGTTAGTCTCATGTACATTAAATTCATCTACAACTTCATCGCCTGATAGATCAAATATTTTGATACGAGTCTCAATAAGTTCCTTGCTCAAATGTAAACCTAACATATCATAATCAACCATTAAACTTTATGAAATGCTGAGGACTTGTCATCTTTATGTTTAAATGTGTGTGTTCCTGCAGAATGTTCTATGGACCTGGGGGACCTTATGCATTGTTTGCTGGAAAGGATGCTAGTAGAGCTCTTGCCAAGCTGTCCTTTGAGGAAAAAGATCTCACAGGGGATATTTCTGGCCTTGGTGCATTTGAGCTAGATGCCTTGCAAGATTGGGAGTACAAATTCATGAGCAAATACGTCAAAGTTGGGACTGTGAAGCAGGCAGTGCCAGTAAATGATGGGGAAGCTAATGACCAATCTGTTGAAGCAACTGATAGCGAAGCTAAGCCAGCCGAGGGTGATGCTTCAGGGAGTGCCAAGCCATTGGGAGATGATGGTCCATCAAAAGGTTCCGAGCCTGGTGCTGATGCTCCTTCAGAGACTGCCGCTGCTGAACCTGTGGTCAAATCTGAGGATGATGTCGACAAGAAGGACTAATTGGGACAACTTTAGTTCAAGTGACAAGTTGAGAAGTGAGGACCAAAGGGAACTGCTTTGTGGAGATCTGAAATACATAGCATCTTGTGTCAAGATATAGTCTAAATTTCTAAACTGTTGTATGAAATAATGAACAAAGCACATTTCACTTCCTGTGTCTTATAGTCTATAGAGGTGTTCTTTACTGAGGTAATGATTGATTTAGCTGGAAAGACCCCACTTTATCTTGGCTAAACAAGTGTATCTCATGTTGTAGTTGCAGTCTCCATATTACGTCTAATTCTTACGCCTACATTTGATGTTTCTGGAGAATTTCCATGGCTTCGCACTAAAAGAGAAGTCTACAAGTTTGGTATAGACCTAAGATAGCTGGCCTAATAATATATTAATGACGAAATAAAATAATTTCACAAAATATTAACACATGAAATATCTTTGTTTGTCTCGTTACCAAACAATATTTAGTCAGCCGGCCAAAAAAGGTTTTAAGCACTCTATTGATGAACTGATCTTTACAAGTAATGCAACCAATTTGGTGGAAATACTGAAATAAATACACACACCAAACGTCAAATCTGAGCAGTCTGGCCAGGCCATCTTTTCGCTTTCGTCGCACCAAAGGAGTCCAGAGCCTACCGAGCACGTTTTTCTAAAGCCAATAAATCAAAAGAGCCAGAATGTTTGAATGTGGTGAATACTGCAGGTTGAGCTTTGAAGATCTCAAGAAATTTGGGTCGTAAATTCTAGGGGGTGTGAAAGGTCGAAAGCAAGTCTTTTGATACCGGTCATATTATCATATCTATTTTTATATATGGAAAATATTTGCTTTGAATTCGAAGTCAAAAGGGCTACTTTTTTTTCCCTCTAAAATACAAAAAAGGTCACTTGTTTTGGTAATTAACCCACTCAACTCTGAGCGAAATATCTTTAGATTTAACAGACAGTTTATATCTCGCTCACAACTGAGCAGCGATACCCATTATCCCTACTCTTTTCCAAATTACAAAAGTTCCTTAAAATTTAAGGATTTCGAATACATCACTCAACGTTGGAATATATCGCGTCCCGATTTCGGATACATCACTCAATGTCCTGATACATCGCGTCCCAATTTTCAATACATCACTCAATGTGAGACTTCACGTACTTCTCCCCAAACACCCTACGAAAGGTTATGCAAAAAAATTGTATGGAAGTCATATAACTAAAAAGTTCATGGGCTAATACACACAAATTTTATAGAATATAGTAAAATAAATTATGTATTTAGGTAAATTCTTTTTACCTTATATTTAATTTTTAATTTTTTAAAATGTATATATCATTGTTTATTTCATTCATATAGTAATAAATGGAGTAGCCAGCATAAATGATCACACCTTCAAGAAGGAATCCCAACGTCCTTCTTTCAGTGTTCGACTAAAATTTGTTAGGATCCTTATCCTCCAAGTAATTTCCGAAATTTGAACTCGTCTCTTACCAAAATTTCTGACCGTTGTTTTCCCCCCATTTTCTCCCTACAAATCCCCTTTTTTGAACACATAAATTCTTCATCATCTAAAACAGAGCGAGGGTTTTCAGATAGCTAATAGAGCATCTCAGATTTAAGGATTTTTTATAGGAAAAACGTTTTCTTCTTCGGCTGCATCAATCTTCTTTGTTCGTCGGAGTCCAGCGACCCTTTCAGTGGTGGAATATTCGTTGCTGTCCTGAAAAAGGTAACCCTTTTCTCCTTTCTTGCTTCATTTTTTCTTCCAATTAATTCTTTGTTTCTGGTTTAAGTTTGGCAAATAGTTGTTGTTTATTTTCAATAGCGAGTTTAAGAAATATTACTGTCTCTACATATTATATTGTTTAGTGTGGTATGAATTAGGATCATTTTTTGAATTTTCTCTCCAGATGCTCAATGTCTTTGTTGTTTATTTGCTCATTATTATAATCAGTATTTTTATTTGCAGTCTTAGTTCACTGTTTTATCTAAGTATCTCATGAATCTGCTATGTATTTTGGTTTACTCGTTTTTCGATCTTCATTGCATAGGCTGATCTGTCTTTCTTTGAGTCCCTCGTTTAAGCATATAATGGGTTGAATCTTTTGTTTATCAATGGAATCTTTGGCTTCAGAATCCTTTACAGATAAAAGTATGTTCTTGCTACTATGATTTTTGCTTCAAACATGTTGCTCCTTCACTTCCATTTCTTTAATAGTGTTTGCTACTTTCTCTTTACCGATTTTTTTTTTGCTAGAACTCATATTTAATAAAATGTGAAGTATAATATAAAAATAATAATAACACAAAAATTAATTGCAAAAAATTAAATATAAATATTATGAAACGAATGTACCAAACGTCTGCGTTAATAGCAGACGTTATAATCGATTCTTGAAGCTTGTAGTTTGATGTAAATTGTAATTTGGAACTTCAATACTTGATAGCAAATAAGAGAATTAATATATATATATTATGATATAATATGAAAATTTAGAATTGAAGTATATATATTATGATATAATATGAGGATTTATAATTGAGAATTAAATGGAATCAAGAATTAAGATTTAAGAATGAGAGGATATAGGAAATAGTTGAGAGAATAGATGATTTTGTAAGAAATAATGAAGGATAGGGGGTATTTATAATATTAAAAATGGATTAAAGTGTATTTATATAACTTTAGGGTTTAAATTAAAGTTTTAAAAGTAGGGGGTGGTAGGGGGTGTTGGGGAAGTGAAAAGGCTGATTATATCCGTTGGGGGAGCCCACTAGCCGTTGCCCCAACGGATAGAATTTGAAAAATGAAAAAAATAAAATTAATACATGTCCCGCGAAATCGGTTGGTTCAGTCGAACCGGACCGGGTCAACCGAGACTATATGCCGAACCGTCCCCTAACCGGTCCCCCTACCTTAAATCCCCCCAGACCGCGAAAACATACGGGACCGGGTCCGGCGAGACGGATCTCGAGCCGGTCGCGGGCCAGGGCGGGCCGACCCGGTCCCCTTGCCAGGCCTATACTTGAGGACAAGCAAAATTTTAAGTTGGGGTTGTTGATGAGTCTGGGATTTCAACTCATTTAGGGCCTATTATTCAAGGATTTAGTATCCTCAATGCCTATTTTATGCTCATAACTGATGTTAAAATGTTGATATGCAGCAATGAAAGCTCAAGAGTAAGACAAGGACATTACGAGGCAAAAAAGAGCGAAAAAGCTAAAAAGGTGAAGGAAAGCAAGGCTGGAACTCGCCAAAGCCACTCAACAAGACGCCGAGTGGACCTTGAGCTCGCCTAAAGTTTCATCATTCCAGCCCATGGACAAAAACTAACTTGGCGAACAGACAAGCAACTCGACGATGTGGATCTAGCTCGCGGAAAGTTACAGAATGCTTTGAAGAAAAAGTCAAGCCAAAAGAACTGGTCGGCGAACCTGACTTACTTCGCCGAGTTGACTCTCAGCTAAAATTCAGGGAACGTATAAATGCAATTTTTAAAAGAAGAAAAGGAGTTCCCACATTGTTTACTTTCGGGTTTTGAGTTTTTACATTCTAGAACATTGTATTTATATTTTTGAATAGAGATTTAGAGGTTGTGAGATTTTTAGCTTAAATTTGAGCATTTGGGAATTGCAGATCGTTAGCAAATCAGATGGAAAACTTTGTTGGTAACGATTTCTTGTTTTTCACTATATGCTTGGCTAAAACTCCTTTCCTTGGGGTGTGATTATGTAGTTGAATGCATTAATTAGATAGTGGGTGTTGTTAGTACTGATTTTATTGTTGTTTTCATGTTTTAATTGAGGAATTATAGTTGCAAATGCAATTCTAGCTTAGTTCTCTATACTTGCTTGAGAAAGAGGTCTAGAGTCAAATTATTGATTGATAGTTGTATTGATTGCATCTTTAAGAATCTAGCTTGAGAAAATGGGTTTGATTGCGTCTTTACAAATCCAGCTTGAAAGAGTGGATTATTAAGGAATGGGTTGTTTGATTGGATTAATCTGGCGCCTATGAGTAGCAAAAAATGTTTTCTAAGAAAATTTTATGAGGACCTCTGTAATGAGTTGGGGAAGCATTGCATATAGTTCCACCATTTTTAAGGCATATTTTCGTATTTACAAGCTAACTTTTATGAATTATGTAACTTTCTTTATTTTTCGTGTGTATTAGCCCATGGATTTGACGCCTTGGAGCACCCAAAAATATTTTCTGAAAAAACATTATAAGGACCTCTCTAATGAGTTTAGAAAGCATTGCTTCTAGTCCACTATTTTATTAGGCATATTTTCGCATTTACAAGCCAATTTTTAGGAATTACGCGACTTTTTCAAATTTTCGTGTGTATTAGCCCACGGATCTGGTGCCTTGGAACACCCAAATTTTTTTTTCTGAAAAACTTTATGAGGATCTCAGTAATTAATTGGAGAAGCATTATGTATAGTGCCACAATTTTAAAGCATATTTTCACATTTACAATCCAACTTTCTTGATTAAAATTGAAATTAATGCAAACTAATTTTTTAAAATACAAAAAATAGGAATGATACATACGCTTCAAGCTCTTGAACTTGGTTAGCATTAGGCCTATCGTATTTCCTTTTTTTTAACAATTTATCATGCAGATCCCGTTGATCTCCAACTGCACCACCTTCTAATTTGTCACCAATAAACATGCTCTCATTTTCCACATCATTCAAATTTTTTCTGTTTCGCCCATGTCATTATTATTCTTCATCTTTGATTTATATGTCAATTTAAGATTTGTATCAATTGAATTGAATATGAGATGTTATAGAGAAACACTAAGATTCAAAACACTTATATTATAATAGTTATATCAGCTAACTCATTCAATCAAGAGTTAAACAAATGAGAAAAAAAAATTAGTGTTTTGTTTCTCCTGAGATACTAGTTTTGTTTTTCATAACTTTCGCCAACTTCATACACCACTAGATTGCATTTGACGAACAAACATATATCCAAAAAGTATAAAAGGAGAATGTTATGGTAAAGTAAGGTTCCAGATTAAAGCATAAGGTGTAGAAGAATTATTCTGGTGGAGGTCTATTAGAGCATGAGAGATTGAGGAAGAGTTAAACCTAGGTTACGCCATAGATGGAATAATCAGTTGTAGTTGAGAAGTGGTACTAGTTATTATTTTTTTGTTTAGACTATCGGCTAGTAATTTTGAATCTACAAAATCGCTTCCATTAGCATTATTAGCATTGACACCTCCAAAATATACAAAGAAATTTCAGCATATATTGTTATTATTATTGATATAAGATAAACTTAAATGAACAAAATAGTTTAATAATATATACTAAACTAGTAAATTATATGATCTAACTAATTATCATTGTTATTGATCGCACAAGATGTAAATTCAGTTGAGGCCTGGGAGAGGAGGCAATTGAGAGTAGAAAATAATCTCACAAAATGAAAAACTAAAAGGAAAATGAGCGAATGAAAAATAAGCAAGATGGAAAAGAAATATGTAGTAACCAAGAATATGAAAAAGGAACATTGAACACAGAGACAATGTTTATTATGTTCTTATTCATTCACTTATATAATTTAAACTCACACCAAATAAGTTTATGTATAGATAAAAATACTTTTTTATCAATTTATTTTTTATTCTCGAATCTTCAACCCCTGAATAGTTAATTATTAGTTATCTTATATTTCTCCCAAAAGACCTCATATGTTTCTAATTAAAGATTATAAAAAATTCAACAATCTCACCAAAGCTACATTGATAACTTTGTGGGATCTATAATTACAACAAAAAATCAAAAGCCTACAAAAAAAAATCTTAGATATATAGATTGTTGACTTATAGTTGAACCATGACATAGTATCAATTGGTCCAATATGGTTACTATGCAGGGAACTCATTTTCCCCGAAATTTTGACCTAAATAATACAAACGTAAAATAAATTAACTTAACTAGTACAAATTTTGAATAGTTGAATAGCACAAACGTTGAATAGAACTCATGACTTCATTGGAATTGCTGAAGAATCACTAAAACTCTAGAGTTTACAATTTGCAAGTAATAGTACTACTACAATTTGACAAGTAAAAGAATACAAGAAAGAGAGGATGAACAAAATAGAGACAAACAAAAGCTTCTCCCTCTCCAATGGACCATCTTCATGATCAACAATTTGACTATCCCAGTTCAATCCATCTGCTATCCTTTTCACTCTGATCAATATATCTACGTCGTCTCGGATTATTATACTTCCCTCTGGCCTTAATATCCTATCCAATTCTAGCATAATATCTTCCATTTCACATCTGTTAAACAATCAACAAAAACATTTTTGAGACTTCCATATCCAAGAAGGTAAAAGAACATGATCTTTTGGAGATCATAATTTACCTGTTTTCGTAGAGGGTAAATACGGAATCAGCATGAATGAGATCATATGTTCTTGGGTACGTTGACATAGCCACAAGGAATGCATTCATATCTAAAATGTTTCTGTATCGCCCAGGCCGGCCAAGCTGGTTATTCACTGACTTGTAACAAGAAACTCTTCTTTTCCATAGCTCTGAATCCTTCTGGAAAACTTCTTCTGTGACACCATCTACAGTTCCCCTGCTTATCCTCGGTGGTATTGCGTGTAATCTTTTAGGCCACTCTTCCAATTGTCCACCGGCCACCTCTTCTTCACTTGCAACTTCTGGCAAGGGAGTTAAGCAAGTCTCAATCTTTGTATACCTGCAAATATCAAATCGACACGAAGTAATCAGCTAATAGAATTCGGGTTGTAGGATAATACCAAATGTGACGATAAATCGAAAGGAGCACGAACCAGGCTGTATCAGGATCTGGGGCAGGACACATTGGTGGGTTTTTGTTTCTCTTTCGAAATTCAGTACACTTCATATGATTGAACGGCTTCTGCCATATTGCGATATCATCCTTCTCAACAAACTTTTTCCAGCAGAGTCTCTTAGCTACTTGCTCAATTTTATTTTGTTCAACATATAGGTCTTCCCTAGTTCTTTCCCAGCCTTTCCAATGTCTTTTCCAGTTGATCAGCGGGCCAGAGAGGACTCAAAAACCTTCAATTTGGTAGGTCAAGGGCCACATAATTCATTATGTGTTAGGGTATTCTTGTGACCTTAATTCATATTCAAAAAATCCATTCCAACACTAAAGAATTGACATTAACACCTAAGAACAATTTAAGAATCACCCGATACGACCTTAAACGCAAATGACTAATTGTTTGGGCATTAGCTTAGAAATTTTCGTGGTGTTACACTTGAAGCTTGAGGATTCTTTGATTCCCCTTGAGAGAAACTTGGAGAAGATTTGAGGGTTTTGAGAGAATGAGCGTGAATAAGGAGGGTTTGAGTCTTAGAAACGGTTATAGTTCCTCAAAATAGGCTAAAAATGATGTAGTATAAAAATTAAAAGAGTAGGAAAAGACTCAATTAACCCTGAGAATTAACTGTCGAATCAACTCTACGGACCATGTTGTCCGTCCGTGCTTCACTTTACTGGAGACCCAATCTCTGACCACAAACCACAACCCTCAATCCACGATGAAGATGAAGAATTAGAAAGACATGGGTGAGAAAAGTTTGAATAATGTTTAAAATGAGAGCAGGTTTATTGGTGACAAATTAAAAGGTGGTGCAATTGGATATGAACTAGATTTTCTGCATGATAAATCATCAATAAGAAGAAAATACAATGCTAACCAAGTTCGAGAGCTTGAAACGTATGTATCTCCCCAATATTTTGTATTTTTTTAAATTTGGTTATATTAGTATCAATTTTGATAATTTGTTTGTCCCTTTGGTAGCAGTGGTTTAAAAGAAAATCCACGCCCTGACAAAAATGCAATACTACAACTTGGAAAGAAAATTGTCCATGGACAAAAATCAAGTCAAATTTTGGTTCCAGAATACATATAATGCATCACCTTCGCTTGGTTTCTTCTATTCTGAAACCAAAATTTGACTTGATTTTTGTCCATGGACAATTTCTTTCCAAGTTTCAATATTGCATTTTCGTCGGGATGTGTATTATCTTTAAAAGCGCTGCTACCAAAGGGACAAACAAATTATCAAAATTGAAATTAATATAAACAAATTTAAAAAAAAATACAAAAGATTGGAATGATACATTCGCTACAAGCTCTTGAACTTAATTAGAATTAGGCCTATCGTATTTCCTTCTTTTTGACAATTTATCATGCAGATCCCGTTCATCTCCAACTGCACCACCTTCTAATTTGTCACCAATAAACTTGCTCTCATTTTCAACATCATTCAAACTTTGTTCTGTCTCGCCCATGTCATTGTTATTCTTCATCTTTGATTTATATCAATTGAATTGTATAGGAGATGTGACATAGAAAACATTAAGATTCAAAAACACTTATATTATAACAGTTATATCAGCTAACTCATTCAATCAAGAGCCAAGCAAATGAGAAAAAAAATACACAATGTGTTTTGTTTCTCTTGAGATACTAGCCTTGATTTTCATAACTTCACCAAATTCATAGACCGCTAGATTCAATTTGACCAACAAACATATATCCAAAAAGTATAAAGAGCGAATATTATGGTAATGTTAGGTTCCAGATTTAAGCATAAGGTGGAGAAGAATTATTCTGATGGAGGTCTACTAGAACAGGAGAGATCGAGGAAGAGTTAAACCTAGCTTGCGGCATAGATGCAGTGGCGGAGCTACACTAGGCTGAGGGTGTCCAATTGGACACCCTTCGTCGGAAAATTACACCGTATATTTCAACAATATTCCCCGGGCTCACCTATATCCTATTTCTCTTCTAGCTGGCGGATTCTCTCTTATATCGATCTCGAATGAAACTATCCATGGAATCGTGCGCTATGTGAAACGTATATCATCACCGTTCTCAATCGAGACTCAGGTTAAGCTCCGTCTCGAAACCTTGTGGGGTTAGGAGTAAGTAAAATAATACTTTAAATGGTTAAATAGGACATTTTGGACGCCCTTGAACAATAAAGTTTCTTAGTCTAGTGGGTTTCTGTTGCTCAGCCAAAGTTGAGGCCTTTGCAACCAGTTATTCGATTCCCCCGAACTACACTTCTTTTTACATTTTCAAAAAACTCCTAATTAACTTCTAAATCATAATTAATAGATCTTTTATTTTTAAAATAATTCAAAAATAATATTATCTATTAAGGGAAAGAAAAGTTTAGTAGCCAATTGATTTGATTTTTGATTTGTTTTTTCCTTAAAAATTTAAATAAAATTCAAAAGTAATTATTTAATTTAAATTTAATAAGCAAATCCTATTTATTTATTTATTTATTTCTGCAAAGCTACTAAAAGTGATAAAGGCTCCATATAAAATTTCTTTTAATAAAACTCGTTTAATTCTACTTTTAATTTTTCATGTCTCGTTGTTAGTCATCAGAGGTTCGTGAAATCTTGAAGCATAAAAGAGATTTCATTCTAAACTAAATTTTCTCTTCGTTTTTTTCTTTGTCCTTTCACTTCCTATTAAATAAACATGAATATTAAAGTTAAATATTCTGTAGTTTGATTTTAAAATTTTTGGTATATTTTTTAAATTAAGAAAATTAATCATTAATGTTACATAGTTTGATTTACAAAATTTTAGTGCACCCATTCATTAACTAGAGTCCTATTACTCCCTAACTCATTTTTTCGTATTTTTGTGCACCTTTTGTGTTGACGTGGCACCTTCAACCACCCAAATTGGTTGTGTTTGTACACACTCGCGTTGTCACGTGTGTAAATATTATTTTTTATTTTTTATTTTACTTTTTAAAAAAAATATTTTTAGTTTCTTTATCTTGTATTTAAATTAATTTAATACACATTTTTTTACCTAGTATCGAAACTTTTTTTTCTTACCTTCATTCATTGTTTTTTCTCTTTTATTTTTCAATTGATTTTATTTTTTTTGTCTTTCATTTTGATTTGATTTCAAATTTAATTCCAAATATCTTGTATTTAAAATAAGTTAATTTTGAACGGATATCAAAATAAGTGAGGAAAATCAAATAAAACATAAAAAAAAAAATTAAAACGTAAAAATTAAAACACTTTTAAATTATTTTAAAAAAGAAATACACATAATTTTTTTAAAACTAATTAAAAGTGAAAAGATGATAAATTAAATTTAAAAAAAAAGCTTAAAGTGAGAAAGAAATTAAAATAAATATTTTGCAAAGAAATTATTTTGAATATATATAAGTTTTAATATCAATAAATATGTGTACTAACTAATTATAAAGTCATCAATAAAAAAATGACATTTGTCCAATTTGTACACTTATCACTTGCCTTCAAGAGAGTGTGCACACTCACTATGTCATGTCAGCGTTTGTGGTGTATTTATTCCATTTTAAATTAGTTTAGGAGGGTAATCGGACCCTAGTAAATTTAAATGTGTATCTGGAATTTCGATCATAGTCTAGGGGTACTTGTGTCTTATCCCTAGTTTAATAATACATATTAAAATAGTGAAATTATATGATCTAAGTAATTATCATTGGTATAGGTCGCACAAGATGCAAATTCAGTTGAGGCCTGGAGAGGAAGCAATTGAGAGTAGAAAATAATCTCACAAAAAAGATTAAACTAAAAGGAAAATGTGCAAATGAAAAATAAGCAAGATGAAAAGAAATATGTAGTAACCAAGCATATGAAAAAGGAACATTGAACACAGAGACAATATAATGTTTATTATATTCCCATTCATTCACTTATATAATTTAAATTCACACCAAAAATAAGTTTATGAATAGATAAAACACTTTTTTTAATCAATTTATTCTTTATTCTCGAATCTTCAACCCATGAATAATTTCGTATTAGTTATTTGATATTTCCCCCAAAAGACCTCATATCTCTAACTAAAGATTTTAAAAAATTCAACGATCTCACCAAAGCTACATTGATAACTTTGTGGGATCTATAATTACAACAAAGAGTCAAAAGCCTACAAAAAATCTTAGGTATATAGATTGTTGACTCATCACAAAATCAACATTTTCCTTCTTTTCTCGATTACTATATTCTGGACCAAAAATTATATACACATCAAAAAGACATCACCTTTTAAATTTGATTAAATCTCATTCACTAAATTTTTTTAAAAAAAACTTGGGAACATGAATAACAAACCCTCAAACTTGAGGGTATTCTAAATTCAAAAATCAGAGGTATACACCCCTTCCTCGTACTAGATACCAATTTTTAAAATTGACAAAAAGATTCACATAAAGAAATTAATTTAATGAATGCAAGAATAACATGCGAAATAGAAAAAATTAAAAGAAGTAGAAATCAATTACCAGATTAATACCTTACTTACAGTGATTCAACGCCTCAAACAAATGGAGGAATAAAAAATCAGACTTAAGAGACCACAAATCGATTAACTGATGAAGTAACTTTAGATGTAATAGTAGATGTGACTAGCGACGGATATTTATATATATATATATATACACACTAGGGTATAAGAGCGCACTTTGAGTGGTTCCTACTTTGTTACCAAAAAGGAGTTTTCAAGATGCCACGAAGGAATCAATTTTCTTAGTCAAAGACATTTGAGTAAATATAATTTTATATTTTAGATGGCAAAAAATAACAAATATAATACATATATATTCACAAGGTTTTGTACCGTCAAGCTTTTAATTAAATTTTGATTAGCATTGATAATTTTGTATGAACTATGAAAGCCAAGGCAAAGGTTGATTTTATATATATATATATATATCCATTTGGCATTGAAAATTTTAATTTGATATCCCCTCAATCATTTATAATTGAAATTTTATTTTATTTTATTTTATATTATTATTTTTCAACTCAATCACCCAGGATACGAGCTCCCTAGGTGGTAGAGGATTTGGCATAGACCCCTACCTTGTATATTACTAAGCAATGAATACATCCGAGGAGGACATTGACCTAGACCCCGGGGTAATTAACAAACAACTTATTGATACAAGATGTGCGTACACATTGGGAGGGGAGGAGGGCTATTCTGCAGCTTGAATGATGGGCCTCTATTAGCACTTCCTTCATAATTTTAAGGGGGTTCGAAAATTCAATTTGAATGCTTCTTAGGTTTGATCCTAAAATAAGGCATTTGAAGTCTGTCTATTCAGAATGCACCTTTAGTTTCTTGAGGGAGATCATCTTACTAGAGGAACAGTTCATTGTTAGTGACATTGGTAGCATACTTGACAAGGGAGTCCACAATCGTATTACTTTCTTTATAGCAATGTTTTACCGTGATACCATGGAACTCCACCTTCTTTTCAATTTTATTAATAATCTCCTGTAGCTTCTATGGAATCTTATAAAGGTTAAGAATCATATTAACAATAGTAGGGAGTCCAGTTCCAAAAGTAAAGTTGTGACAATGTTGATTAAAAAACCATAGGGTACAATGTAAGGTTGCCCGAGTTTCTAAGTAGTTTTTAGTGTGTAAATTAATTGGTGATGCGAAGGTCATGACCATTTATCCATTTCTAGTCCTAACAACTTCTTCGGTCCCTGTTTTGCCAATAGAGAAATAAACCTATCATTCGTGTAAAAAGATTGAGAATCAAAGCAAACTTGAATGATCTTATTCAATCGTAACATCAACTTAAATACAAATAAGATGTAACTAACTTGACTAATTCTAAGGAACTACTCTAACAACTTGTAACTAACTTGACTAAATCTAAGGAACTACTATAACAACTTAATCTAATCTTGTGGAAAAGATTGAATCAAATGATTTGAATTAAATCTACTCTAACAACCTGATAACTATTGACAACTGATTGCTGCGAGTATCTCAATACGGGCCCCTCAAGTTAGGTGTGGTGCAACAACGCCCTAACTTGGATAAACACCGAAGAAAGGCAGGCTTGGGCAGCGACTTTATGAGAGTGTCTGCAATTTGATCCATGGCGGAAAGATATTTGACTATCACTCTGCCTGATTTCACACTGTTGCTGAGGTAATTATAGTCTACTGCAATGCGCTTCATCTTAATGTGGAAGACTGGATTTTTGCTGAGATATGAAACACCAATGTTATCACAAAAAATGTTTGGCGTTTGTGAGACTTGATATCATAACTCATTCAACAGGTTGTGGACCCAAGTAATCTCAGAGAGTGCATTGGCTACCGATTTGTATTTTGCTTCAGTAGAAGACCGAGCAGTTGATTGTTGCTTCATAGAGGACCAACAGATAGGATTTGTCCCAAGAAGAGTATATAACCAGATGTGGAGATTCTGTCACAGGGATCACCCGCCCAATCAGTATCGGCATACATATATAGATTTCTATCAGAGTGATTAGAGATTTGCAGACACGATGTTGTTGATGCCTTGAGATATCGAAGAACCCTTTTTACTGCTTTCCAGTGTTCCAGACTCGGGGATTGCATAAACTGAACTAATTTATTAACTGCAAATGCAATATCAGGACGCGTGAATGAAAAATATTGCAACTTACCCAGAGTACATCGATAAAAGGTTGCATCGGCAAGAGGTGAACCATCGCCTGCTTTGGGTGGTGAACCTGAGCACATGGGTGTCGTAACGCCTTTGCAGTTAGCCATATCCACATCTGAGAGAATCTCAAGTATGTATTTGGAATGTGATAAGACAATCCCATTTGGAACATGTTTGACTTCGATCCCCTAAACATAGTTGAGTTCACCAAGGTTCTTTAGGGAGAACCTGTCAGCCAGAGAGTTGATTACATGTACGAAAATGGTTGGGTAATTCCCAGTAATGAGGATATCATCAACATACACCAGGATATACATCGTGACAGCCTCAGATGTGATAATAAACAGAGAAACATCTAATTCAGACTTAACAAACCCAATTTTAGTCAAGTGAGATTTGAGAGCTTCATACTAGGCACATGGAGCTTGTTTTAGGCCATAAATGGCCTTTTTGAGACGTCATACATGATTGGGAAAATCAGAGTTAGCATAGCCTTTCGGTTGAGCCATGAATACTTTCTCCTGTAAGTTACCTTGCAAAAATGCATTGTTCACGTCAAGTTGGTGAACTTTCCACTTGCTTTGAATTGCAATGGGAAGAACGATTATGATAGTGGTTGGTTTGACAACCGGACTGAAAGTTTCATGAAAGTCCGATCCTGGGCATTGTGTGAAACCTTTTGCTGCTAATCGCGCCTTGTACCTATCAATGAAACCATCAGCTTTCTTTTTAATGCGAAATAACCACTTAAATCAACAACATTGTTCATCGGGTCCCTAGGTACTAGTTCCCAAGTTTGGTTTCTCATTAAGGCTTCGTATTCCAGATCCATGGCATTCTTCCATTCAATGTGCTTAACTGATTGCTTAAAGGTATTTGGTATGGGATAAAGGTGAGCCAAGAAGCTGAATTATTTCTTCGGTTTGAAGATATTATTTTTGGACCTTGTGACCACACTAGAAGGTGGAGGGGCAGCAGAAATTTACATAGTTTCTGGAGGATTCGGTGGCTGCTGGATCAATATTAGTGGGGGAGGACTGGAATCGGGTAATGGGGGAGAGGTGCTGTGGGCGAGATTATTAAACAGTGAAGGAGATTGAGAAGCGATATGAATTGTACCTGATGAAGTGGAGATTGCTGGTAGTTGCCTTTCAATTATGGATTCTTGAGTGTTTGAATGAGAGGGAACTGTTAGGGGGATAGGAATAGGCGGAGAAAGAGTTGGAATGAGATTGGATTCCAAGTTGTATTGGACTTCTGGATGAGTTTCCTTACAGACCTGGGACTCTATGATTTCCCATTTTAACGTGGAAAACTTATTTTTCAAGTGTGAGAACATTTGAGTAAAAGGAAAAACATCTTCACAAAATTGAACATCACGGCTAACGAATATTTTTGAGTGCACTGGATCAAAACAGAGGTGTGCATGATGAACAATAGAAACTCCTAAGTAAACACATGGTGTAGATCTAGGATGAAACTTATTGTGCGTATATGGTTTAAGTCATGGATAACAAAGAAAACCAAAAAAAATTAGCAAAGAGTATTTTGGAGGTTCACCAAATAATTTTTTATAAAGAGAATCATTATTCAGGCTAGGTGTAGGGAGTCTATTTATGAGATAGACAACACGGTGACAAGCAAAGAACCATAATTCAGATGGTAGTGAGGCTTCATTGAGAAGAGTTTGAGTTGTTGCGACAATGTGACGATGACGTCGTTCAGCTATGGCAACTCGTTGGGGTGTGTAGGGTGGGGAAATTAAATGCCCAATGTCATTGCATTATAGGTAGTGTTTAAGACCTGTGTATTCACCCCCTCAATCAGTATAAAGTGAGGCAATTTTGTGTTTAAAAAAAATTTCCACCAAAGGATGAAATTGCACAAAAATGGAAGCGACTTCAATTTTGTTTTTGATTGTACACAACCAAATATATTTGGTGTAATGATCAACAAAAATGCAATAATACAACTTTTTATCAATGGATAAAATGGGTGATGGACCCCATAAATCACTAAATAAATTTGAAGTGGTGCATTACTATTTAAAGTGAGTCATTGAAATGGCAAACAATGAGCTTTATTTGATGAACAAGAATTACAAAACTCAAACTTTTCTTTGGTGGAAAAGGAAAGTGAAAATTTATTCAATACTAAGTCTAGGATTTTCAGATGAGGATGACCCAAGCGATGGTGCCACAATTGACGGGAGACTTTGGTGGAGGTGAAGTTGGCGGAAGGTGACATATGATCCCTCTGGGGCCACTCATAGAGTCCAATTTTATTCCGGCCTTGTACCAGCATTCTCTGAGTTTTGAGATCCTTCACAAGAAAATGTGTGGAAAAAAATTGATTGAGGTTAGATTGTCAGAGCAAAACTTAGCAACAGAAATAAGGTTAGCTGGAGCAGAAAGAGTGTTAGAGAGCATGAAATTAGAGTTAGAAGCCTTAATTTGAGTTAAACCAGTGTGAGTAATGGGAATATTTTTACCGTCACCCATGGACACTTCCTCACTGCCAGTATATTCTTCAAGATTATCTGAATCTGTTGTGACATGATGGATTGCTCCAGAATCAAGGACCCAAGGATTTGCATCTAGGTGATGATTCGACACAAAGTTGACCTTAGCTTCAAGATTGTGCGATTTTGAGCGACACACATCAGCTGTGTGACCGATCTTTTGGCAAAGTTGGCATTTCACCGCTTGCCTGGGTTGTCTCCCATTTTGTTGATTGTCAGGGTACGCCTATCTTGGAGCTTGTGGTTTCGAAGATTGATTGGGGAAGCGGCGATTATTCTTCTGATGTTGGGGCTGAAAGTTGGTCTTTTGTGCAACTGCAGTCGTGATGATGGAGGATGACTTGTCAATATCTTGATGTTTGAGAAAGAGTTCATGATCCATGTGTTTCTGGAATAGCTCCTCAAAGCTTAAGGTTGTGTCACGCGCTCTTATAGCGGCAGTGATTTCACGGTACTCATGACCTAGGCCACTCAAGATCTTGACTGCTAGTTCATCATCATCCACTGGAGAGCCTACTACTTTGAGAACATCAGCAATTGATCTGATCTCCTGTAGGTAAGTAGCAACTGTCTTAGAGGCCTTTTTCAAATTTTGCAACTGATCTTGCAAGCTGAAGATGCGAATGTGACTCATGTTGGCATAAGTTGTATGAAGGAGATCCCATGATATTTTTGCCGAGGAGGTAGTTGCAACCGTGGGAGAAATGGTGGGGTCAACTGATGCCATCATTGTCTGTTAAATTAGTTGGTCTTGGCAAAACCACATCTCATATTCAGGATTTGAGATATACTATCAGTTTGGGTGATAGTGGTTGGCGGAGCAGATTTGGCACTAGTGAGATTCCCAAGGAGCTTGTGTCCGTTGAGTAGCATCACTAGTTGCACCTTTCAAGTCGCAAAGTTGAGGTTACCTTACAGTTTAATAGGTAATTGGGCAGCTGGATTGAACTATACCACATGAGTGGTAGTCGGGACTGCAGTGGCACTGTCACTGGTGGTAGTAGGTACAACCATGTTTTTGATGCAAAGAGAGAGAGAAAAAATTAGATCAGACTCATGAGAGTTTTAGAGGTGCTCTGATACCATTAAGAGATTGAGAATCAAAGCAAACTTGAATGATCTTATTCAATCGTAACATCAACTTAAATACAAGTAAGATGTAA
Organism: Solanum etuberosum; assembly: GCA_029582245.1. NCBI lineage: Eukaryota > Viridiplantae > Streptophyta > Magnoliopsida > Solanales > Solanaceae > Solanum > Solanum etuberosum. The sequence goes on from JAJONR010008990.1 coordinate 21,868, forward strand.
CTAACTTGACTAATTCTAAGGAACTACTCTTTTTTTTCAAAGAAAACTTGAATGATCTTATTCAATCGTAACATCAACTTAAATACAAGTAAGATGTAACTAACTTGACTAATTCTAAGGAACTACTCTAACAACTTAATAGTAACTAACTTGACTAAATCTAAGGAACTACTTTAACAACTTAATCTAATCTTGTGGAAAAGAATGAATCAAATAATTTGAACTACTCTAACAACCTGATAACTATTGATAACTAACTGTTGCGAGTATCTCAACACCGTGTTGAGTTTCCATTTGTTAGCTTCTGATTTGATTCATCTCACTATAATGCTCTTGAGTCTTGGTTTGTAGGATTCAGCTACCTGACAAACCTTCAGCCATGACCAACTCCAGTTCATAGTGCTAAATTTCTGCCCCATTGAAATTTTCTCTTGGAATAGAACATGATAGCATATTTTATTGATATTGATATATTTATGCTTATATTTCTTGTTGCACCTTGTTTTCCATAATTTCCAGCACACAATAATGGGGTGATTTTAGGAAGGTATATGTGTGAGTGGTATTCTTAGCTTTGTTGTTCCACCATATGTTGAGGATGTCTTTGACAAAGTTGCCTCTGCTGTGTAGTCCTAGAGGTGTTGCAATCATTCTCCAGACCTTCTCTCTCCATACTATCTTCCTCCTAGCTCCGTTCTCTCGCTCACTACTAGTGGCAACTGTTGCATCACCACTTATCTCTGACCACCACAATTTGTCTTTCTTTGTATTCTCTTTCTCTTTGTTTGTCTTTCCATCCCTCCTATTTTCCTTGTTTTGTGATGGATCCAAATCCTTGGTTTTCCATTGCACTTCAAAAACTGATGCAGACATTGCTCGTCGATCTATCATTGATCATCTCCACTTACCATTCATTGAGTGACGACCACCGCTACTACTATGGCGATCCTTAATATGCCTATCTTGTTAAGACCTACTTATGCGTATTCTTCTTGCATTTGCATTGGATTGCTGGTTTTATGGGTTTAAGGGTACCAAAAACCAACTAAACAAGTTTCGCCGGCCACAAGAGTATTCTTTGTTCTTTGTCCTTCACCTTTCTCTGAACAACAGGAATTTAGAGTGTAATAAGCAAGCGATATATATGGATGTAGAGTAATTTTTTACATAAGTTTTTTTTAAAAAAAAAAAATTCTTTTTTTTTTTTTGAGGGGGGGGGGGGTGTTGGATGGGTACTATTTCACAATGTTGAAAAAGTGCTTATTCAAATGGTTGAAACACATGCTACTTCCTTGGTCCATTTTTTTTTTTGTCCAATAATATTAGCTTGCCATCCCTCCAAAGAGTAATAAATAGAATTACAAGTTTACTATATCAATCTTTGAAAAATTTATTGAGAAAAAATGATCGAATGGAAATTTATAACTTTTTCCTACTATTTTTTTTTATATAAGCAAATATTTGAATTTTGACTATTATTAAAATTTGAACGTTTAAATGATTTTCAACCATGGTAAAATTAGAAATATATATGGATGTAGAGTAATTTTTTTTTAAAATCAACAGCAATTGTTGGTGGGCCATACGACTCTTAACTCAATTTGATTCTTCCTCTGTTGGATTTGCTATTTCAGTTTGCCTTGAAGACCCCTATTAAAGCAAAATAACAGTTGCCATGAGAAACAACAATAAAAATATGAATAATGTTTGTTACAATTTGATTTTTGCAGCCAAATATGTTATGCTTGGTGTTGTCATGTACTTTTTCATTCATTGTCAAAAGCAGGATTCAAGGTGTCCAAATCCTCTCTTTAGCCTTTCTTCTTCAATGTAAGTACTACTATATCCCTCTTCCAATTTATGTAAAGGTCAAAACACTTAACATGTTTAATATTTTAAAATAAAATTTATATATTTGAAAACTCTATGAAAAGTAGTACAAGTCGAACATAGCTAATGATTCAAAATGTTTAAAGGATGTTTGAAAATACTATCGACAAAGAAAAAAGTATAACTTACATAAATCCCATAGTGTAAAAAGTAAATTACATCCTATCCTTACTCTTTTTCTAATTACAATAATCCCTTAAAATTTGTACCTTCTGGATACATAAGTCACCATCCGAATATATTAATTCACCATCCAGATACATTAATTCTAATACAAGAAGAATCTTTCTGTTGCGCTAAAAAAAAAAATCTGAAAATTAATTAAATTCCATAAATTACACTTACGTTTCTTCATACTCTCAATCATACAGAGGAAAATTCTAACGGAACGAAGAAATTCAAATTTTCAAATTGTTCCCCCCGTTCAACGAAGAAACCTTTCAGATTTGATTCAAAAACTTTTGTCAAAATTTTGGGTAAGCGAGGTGAGTTATGAAGGATATAAAAGTGATGGAATTGTTGTTGGACAAACGATTTCCTTTTGAATCTTCAAGTTCATCGAAGATCCTTTCAGTTTTGATTCAAGATTATCAAAAAAATTGAGATTCAAAATTCTTTCTTCTCCCAGTTCATCGAAGATCCTTTCAATTTTGATTCAAAATTGTTGAAAATTTTGAGATTCAAAATTCTTCTCTTAGTTTATTGAAGATCCTTTCAATTTTGATTCAAAATTGTCGAAAATTTTAAGAAGATACATCATGAATATCTTTGCTACTTAGCATTTTACTATTTATGTATCTTGTTTAAATGATAAGTATTGTATTTATACTAGATACATTAAATAAATAATTGTTGCCCATAAGATGTTAGATTTGAGATAGATACATTACCGTGTGGTAGTTGATATGTAATTGATACATTTAGTATAAATTTGAATTTACGTATCATATCTAAAAAATTAGTGCATGATACATTACTATTTATGTATTTCGTTTAAATTGATAAGTATTGTATTTATACTAGATACATTAAATAAGTAATTGTTGCCCATAAGATATTAGATTTGAGATCGATACATTACTGTATGGTAGTTGCTATGTAATTGATATATTTTGTAACATCTCGCTATTTGAAAGAACTAGAAAGAGCTAAAATTAGAAAGAGTTGTTTTTGGAAAGAATGAAAAATCTGGAAAATTGGTTAAGTTAAGTTAAGTTTGAGTTTTTGGTCAACTTCAAACGACCATAACTCCTAGCTCAGGATGAGTTAGGTATTCTTCCGTTACCGTAGGAAAGATCTTGAAATTATCTTTCCAACGCCACCGAGTTTGCGCGATTCCGAGTTCTTATGAGTGAGATATGTCCATTTGAAGTTGGGTTGTTCAAATAAGGAAAGTCTAAACCGGATTTTGGAAGGGCGTTTTAGTCTTTTCCTTACCCAATTGGTTTATTTCATTTTTGGTAATTAAGTTAGGGTCTAATCAGAATTAGATCAGTTTACGCTTTTACCAAAACAAGTTAGGGTTTTGAGAGAAGAGAGAAGA